>JADDOH010006049.1:0-151415 GCA_016648135.1 Agrypnia vestita | reverse complement strand
ACCGTCGCCTTCAACGTATTCCAGATCATCGAAAATTGAATTAAAACCGGGCGGTGCATCGGCCCCGCACAACGCGCCGACCCGCACGCCGTCCTCGCATACGCTCTGCAATACCTGTACCAGATCCCCTACGGCCCTATCTTGTTTCCCCACTCCCTCAATATTATATCCTAAACCGCTCCTTGCCTTTCGCGATCCAACCATTATCGGAGTTACTATTCCTTGCTTCATCTTCCCTATCCCTTCTCCAGGCCTCCAGTTGTGTTTCAACATTATTTTTACAGCTACATGGCTTCCTATCGTTGCTGTAGGGCCTCCTCGTTCGCGACCCAAACTTAGGCCTGTTGGTTCGTTCGCGCACAGTTTTCCGTCTCCTGTTCGGTACACCCTGTATCGTTGCTGTCATTGCTAGTGTCGCTGTACTGCGCGGTTTGCGCATTTACAAATTGCACCGGGCCCGGTCCTTCTCTCCTCATCCTCTTTGGTGCTTCACGCTCTACTTCAATTTCATCAGCCCTGTTATCCATCCTCCTTTTATTATTCCCCCTCCTATTGACGGATGGTTGTTCACGCCTGTCCCTCAGCGTCCTTCGCGGCATGACCACCATGTTATCCAGGCGTCGCAATAGTTCCACCGCCTCAATTGAGGTTCCTGGTTCCCGCGAGAACCACAGCGATTGAGTTTCCCTCGGTAAGTGTCTCATGATTTCGTTGACGATAACCGATTCCGCGTCAGGGTGCGTCAATGACTGGGTCAGCTCCCAATAGTGTGCGAAGTGGGCGACCATGTTCCTCGCCCCCATTGGGTCCCAGCTTGCTTCCGCTAGCTCTCTCCTCAACCTTCCTTGCCTCACTTCACCCCAGTAAGTCGCCGTGAAGTCCCTTTCGAAATCTGCATAGCTGCTCCAACGTCCCTTATACAGCCGCATCCAGGATCGGGCGTCTCCTACCATACTCTCCATCGCCACTTCTAGCTCCCTTCCCCCTTTCCTTGTTCTCCTTATGTACTCTTTCAGATCCTCAAGGAAGTGGACAGGGTTCTGCTCCCGCCCTGAAAACCTCGGCTTCTCATGAGCTGGCATCAGCTCCACCATTTGCCTGGAGGCCCCTTGGTCCTCTGGTCCGGTGCTCAACCCTGAGCCCAGCGTGCTAGTCCCTGCGGTCAGTTTTTCCAACTCAACCACCTTTTCCAGTATCGGAGCCATTGCGCTTTGTATTGCCCGCGTTATTTGTTCCATGCTAATAGCGACAGTAGTTTTCCTCCCTCCTTTACTGGTACCTGCTTGATTCCCGGTTTCTGCCATAATCACTTATTCTAAGATTTTCACTAATCCCACTAACCACACTCGTACCGCTCACCAATGTCTCTCTATGATATTAACGTTGTTTCCAGATTTTGTCCCCTTCCTTGCCTCGTGCGAACGCCTGTAGCAGAGAAAGAGACCATCGATTAGCACCATCGCTGGGCTGATACTCCGCTCCCCCAATGAACGTAAACCGCGATAAGATTTAAAATTCCAGAATTGTGTTCCATGATTTGATGTTCGTCTCATTCGTGTGAGCCAAACAACCGACTTCCTAATAGAACCACACATCGATCTCAATATTCCTTGTACGCGAGTTAACATGAAGATGATGATACTTGCTATTACCCCCTTCCCCAAAGCTATATGTGGCACGCATCCAAAATCTTCCAAAGATTAGTTTGTAAAATCGTATCCCCCTATAATAACTGCAGATCGCGTATCAACAAAAGGTATACTCCTATTATGATTGTTCTCAACTAACTACACGACTAACTCTCAAAGGAGTATCTAAAGACGATGCACATCCATTAAAGTAGCGCGCCACGTACCTAATTGTTGAAAAAAAGTAATCGACAATTTGAATCTACATTACACTATTGTTCCCATAGTGAACACGCACCCGCATCTCCCCTCTCTGTTGATAAAATACTAAAACTGCTGGCACTACACTTGTACGAACCTAACACCCTTCCCCCTGTCTATAAGACTCTATTCCCATAACCAACCGAACATCCGCTATCCGCCAGAAAATATGTAAGTCCAAAGCTAGCTCACATAACCGTCCTGCAGATATAACGCTTCGCCTTTCACCACGTCGACAGGATTATCCGAATTCCGACTATTTGCAAAATAATTCAATGTACTTGACCCGATACGTAAGCGTTGAAGAAGCGGTTCTTATATCAAGTACATCGCTATATCATCAACCTCAATAGACATATATATCATAACCTTACTCCAGGTCTAAACCTTTTACCGCCCTCCCTAAACGTCCTGCTTATAATTCTTATGTAGTCACTAATCTAGGAATTGTAAAAGACGCTTGACGATACCGTTTCGAAAGCATGGGCTAATGTTACTACTCCCTAAAGAAACAAAGATTTTTAGCGAGGCAAAAGAAAACGAAGAAGGGTGACAAATACATACATACAAACACACACGCATGTACATGTGTACATGCATACATGTGGTTACAACTTCACTTCATGCATGCATCGAATATAAGTCCGTAATATACATCATGAAATAACCAAGATTGTAAGTTGTAGATCGTAAATCGTAAATCGTAATTTTAAATTGAAGTTCAGCCGAAGTTGAGCCGAAGTTGAAGTTGAAACTGAAAAGGATCAAACATGCCAAAGATAGGTATAACGAAGGAGAATGAAGTGATCCAAATCATAACCGCCTGTAAAACTAGAGGCGACGAAGGAGCCGGAACCTATCTCTCTATACCGTGTCAAACATTATTTGGAACTAGTTCTAAACCGGAAAGGAATCCAACTTTCGAAATGTAACATGTCCAAAAGATTTTATCTGTCCCGAACTACAACCGCATATTCCTACTATGATTGCAACCCGTGACAAACTGAACTCTAGTACCCCACCTGTGTTATGAACCTTATGCATACGCGCAGTACATTTCCTATTATGTAGAATCAACCTATTGTCTCCAATATTCTACGTATACTGTAATGACTGCCACACTTTATTGTTGGTGTCATATGATGAAGAAGAGGAAGAAGAAGCTGCAAAGTAGTGGATGACAACAGAAGAAGAAGAAAATGAATTCATTGAAAGGCATAAGATAAGAAAAAAAGTCACAACCGAGTGTAGTAGTAGATAAGAACGAAGAAGAAGAAGCCGAAAGATATAAAATTAGAAGAAGACGTGAATGCAGCAGTAGGTAAAGAACAAAAGAAGACGAAGAAAGGACGTAGAAAACAATCGAAAATTATAAGATAAACGGAAGAAGACGACATGAATGTAGTTATAGGAAAAGAAGAAGAAGAAGAAGAAGAAGAAGAAGAAGATGAAGAGAAAATGAAGAAAACCAGTTGATAAGTATAAGATAAACGGATGAAGACGAAATGAATGTAGTTATAGGAAAAGAAGAAGAAGAAGAAGTAGAGAAGCAAATAGGAAAGAAGAAAGAAGAGAATATGAAAAGAAGAAGAAGAAAGAAGAGAGGAACAAAATAATGTAATAGGAAAAGAAGAAGAAGAAGAAGAAAGTGGAGAAGCAATCGAAAGATATACCATAAGACGAAGAAGCAGTTGCAACACATTGTAATAATTGCTTTTTATAGAAGAGAAGGCGTTTGAAAGGTAAAGCATAAACGGTATGTATTCAAAGAAGAAGAAGACTAGAGTGAACATAACCAATTAAAAACCCTTTGTATCGAAGAAGAAGAAGACGCTGTTGAAGTCAATATAAATAAAAGGGGGAAAGAAAATATGTATATAACCGTTAGCATACACGAACAAGAAGAAGACGAAGAAGAAGAAGAGGAAGAAAAGGGTAGGAACAACCTCTTCGATAATTGTAGAACGTAAAAGTATATATAACTATTATCCGCCTCAATTAACTTTCCCGCTAACCCTCAAGTATGGTATCTAAAGACGACACGTGTTTGTAGAAGAAGTGGATCCAGATGTCAAGATAAGTTTCCCACAACTATTCCTTATTAACCTGTCTTCCCCACAGGTTGTTAAGCGTTTGCCAAATAATCAAGCGCGAATCATCCGTATAGTGTAGTCATCACCAACACTGACATCCACATAAGATGTATGTGTGTAACTGAATCAAGCGTTCCTGACATATAATTCGGCTTGCTATACTACTGGAATCTATTCAAGATCCAAACGACTAATCTTCCCACCCTAATCTAAAAGTAATGGTCACGACGACGCATGAAGGTGAATGAAGCTAATGATGATGCTATTACTATATAAAAGGTTTTTTTTTTCAAAGTCCTCCTGAAAAATTTATTTCCAAAATTTATTTTCAAAAGACATGATTTTTTTTTCTCTACTCCCCCTAGTTTACATACACGTAATTTATAGTAAAAGCAATTAATGTTTAATTAATTATAGTGTTACGACTTTTTCGAACTTAACGCAACTTAAAATATCTAAACAAATAATCAATCTTGTAAGTTAAAACGACCTTTGATCATTAACGAAGCCAACTGTCCGTCTACCATATCTCATCTCTGTAGTCAAATAATCTGATGTTTATTTCTACTCTGCCTATAAATACGCTATATCAACGCCATATATATTAATGAAGATAAAACAATTTCAATTCATATGCCAGGCCGTCCTGTAAATAAGAATGGAAGCAATTTTATTCTCGTAATTCAAACCAAAATAATTTTAGATCAAACAAATTGCACGATCATTAAAATTCGACACTTGTAAACACCCACTGCAATTTTTAAAAGTAAAACGCTATTCCAATTAACCAAATATATTTCAATTTATTTATTTTCATAAGAAACTCAAATAATTATTTCGTGCAAAAATAAGAGTCTGTGTTTATATTACGAACAAGTTTATTAATCTTGCATACTTAGCGTCCATAGATCAATAAGTATAAACAAATAAATCAATTTACATAACTAGAACCGTATATAAATGTGTATAACAATTAAGCACATATTTAAATAATTAGAATAATTAAGAACCATAATAAATCAATGAAGGAAATTATTTTTTTTTTCAATTAATTCAGCAACATTGTAGATTGACATTTTATCTTTTAAGGACAATTTGTAATATAACACCTTGACGATACAAAGGCACTTCCGAACTAAGACAACAACGCCCTTGAAAACGCGCGGACCTGTGTGAGTCTCTGTACATATACGCCGGCCGACCCACTAACACACGTGTGCCGATGGTTACCGTCGACGCAGAACAAATGCGCAGTCCGATCGAATGCGTACAAGATCGGGTCACGTGATACCGTTGGGCGCAAAACGCTAAGGCAAAACATCGCACCATCTGTTGTATTTTCTTCAAACTAAACTCTAACCTAGCCCAGAAGGTTTGCGAATCTTCCAACAGGTGGCACTGTTCCAGTAACCCAGTGTTAAAACCTGTTTATTATATAACACATAAAAGTTCGTTGCCCTTTCTTATGTATCTCCCAAGAGCAATGACCGCATGATTTATATCCAGAATCCAAGAATTAGTTTAAGATATTTATTACGTGTCTTTCGCGCGCGTATTTCATTTTAGATTATCGGCTTGGTCGTAAAGTGTTCAAGCATATCGTTATTCGAGATAACAGTTAACATTAATGTTTAATATATAATTTTTTTTTTATGTTTTCGCGCAGACATTTTAATTGCTTCCTAAGGCTCGTGTGACGATACACCTTTACGTAAAATGTTCAAGCGAATCTAAAATAAAGGTTATGTCACCGAAATTTTTTTTCACATCTATTATAACAATATGAATACGGCTTTTCGACTGGCTTTGGGACGTTACTCTTCTGGTCGCGGCGCCAAATGTGACGTTTGCCCCATTGTAGAGGGTGTATTTTGGGGTGAAGCTTTTTTTTTTTGAACAGACGTTTAAATCGAAAGTTTAAAAGAGAAGGCTTTAAGAAAAGTTTTAAAAGCGATTTTACTTTAAGTTCATTTATTAAAAGTCTAATATATTATTTGAGATCTGCTTTTGCAAACTCAAAGCTATGTTTAAAATTTATTTACGTGATTGAATTAAGTTTACGTTTAGTCTAACATATAATTTGGCCAGTAATCGTCTAGTGATAGTAATTTAAGACTCCTCGATGTGACGCGGTTACCCAGTACTTTTGGTAGCATAGCAGAAGAAATGCCATTGTATTCATATGAGGTGAAACTAACCTAACATTATTAACGCGCAACATGAGCCGGACTCAAAACGACGATCGATTGAACAGACTAACAAAATCGCCTTTCATGGCGGCGCATCCGTCATTTCCTCGCATCCGGTAGCGGCGTCGCGAACATAAATATGTCTACGTAGATTTTTCGCCTAGAACGATGCCGCCTGGTTACCGAGGTCTCATATTAGCACCTGTGGACGGATTCCACGGCTGAGTGCGGGGTCACGATTACGATGGAATATTCAGATAGATAAATACCACTTGCGAAATACAGCCTAGGGCGCTATGAGTATAACTTGGTATCCACATAATACAACCGACGGTACATAATAGGAACTTAGTGCTGATATTGCGCAACAACACACAATATTTATTTTTATTACGTATTTTTTTTTTAATGCAATAGTATACTGGATCTGCCGGTCATCCAGATTAGATAAATCACGGTCGATTAATACACGGTTATACTTATTAAACACACACACAATACTCAAAATGCAAATTAACGGCTGGGTTCTCCAGAATACACACATACAATGCTTACAACTGGCGTGATCGGTGGTCTTCGGCCTGATTCATTTTTTTAAATATATTATTAGTAGGAAACTTCTCGCACGATCTGAATTTATATCACACTGACAATCAAGATATCAAAACCACATAAATACTCCGAATTATCCCCAAAATAATACAAATCATATAGAAATCCGTGTATTCAATCGCCAGTATAGATAACAAAGCATTCTTTTGCATAAGGATACATCCGCCCTGAAGAATCTCTCGTACATTCCGAACCTCGCGACATTAAATATACATAATTATTCTGAATTTTAAATCCCACAAACAAACACGAAACACCCTTCGTCAGTAAAATATTCCATTTTAAAGCCTTTATATATTTGGTAATATATGAATATCAAATTTAAATGATTTTTCATATGAACAGCGACAGAATTATATATTTCATAAGCGTTATGCAATAATTCACCCGCTGGAATTATCACAGTCGCAATATTACGATTTCTTGTATATTAAATCTGAAGCGCGTATAGTAATAATTATCCCTAGGCCCAAAATACGTAACAAAACAATCCACAACATGTATCAATATTTGTTACGATCCAGAAAGTTCTAAATTGAATACACGAAAAAGGCAATAGAAATAAATAATATTGAAAATGCTTAGCTGTATCTTCGAGTGTTGCTGCCTCTGTGACTCACTGATGGTATTTCGGTCCTCTCTCCACAAGAGCCTCCGGCCGACGTTGATGCTGAAGAAAGAAAGGCGATCCTCGAATTTGTATGGCTTATATAGTCTAAATTTCTCGCCATTTTTGACTCCAACCGACGTGTAAAGGTAAAGGTCTATCTCTTAGAACCATTCTCATTGGTCAGATTCGGTGCTAACGGCGCATCTGAGATTGGTCCATCTCGTTAAACAAAATAACATAAAGCCTGCTTTACATGCCCGCGTGCAGAAATAATAAAGCTCGCCCGCACCTACTTATCCGGCAAATATTTAATTATAGAGTATTTAACGGGTTGTGAAGCTTCTCTTTATTATAAACTTTAGCAGATAGATATTTTCGTATAATTTTTCAGCAATGTCTATTTGAATAGGCCAATATCGTTACAGTCCTTTTAGGATCCTCGACAATCCTCGAAATTGCATTTCTTCGCATGCATTGTCGAGGACTCGTCCATGTGGTAGGTGTGTGGATGAGTTGTTACGTAATTTCACACACTTAAAAATCACCTTGCCTCAGCCACGTCTTTCCCAGGATGTGGTGATAAGCATATTAATATATGAATACAGTGGGTAGTTTTTAATTTAATTTTATTTAACAATTATACTAGTGGCAATGGGTCATTTCATGGTTTAAATCTAATCTTTAAATAAAGGGAGAACTCACCATACTGACATTATAGGATATTTAAATGACATAATTAAATTGTTACAAAGTTGAATTGGAACAGGGAAGAATTGGCTTTAGAATTAATATGTTAGTGTGAAATTTTACTTGTTTTCCTTTGTCATGATGATTGGATATCGACTCAGACCGGTTAACGATAGTGACGGAATAAAACCGTATTGATAAACCGTATTTTTTTTTTTTACGCTTCAACAGGCCAGGAGGCCCAATTACAGAAGCGAAATACATCACAAAACACCCAGACTTGAATAAATCACATCGATTAAATTGTGACCTCACCGGGAATCGAACCCGGAACCCTCGGTGTGGGAAGCCAGTGTCATACCCACTGCGCTACGAGGGCCGCCGGAATACGTTGCTGCTGGTGATGACGTTCTGAATTCTCGGCTTACAGTGTTTCTTTGGCAGGAAGGACCTCCGAGTTTGTTTATGTAAACCCTCCGTGGTATCGTCACCAGAAATGGAGCGATATTTAGAACGGCGTACGATTTATAAGCAACGCCTACTTGATTTTGTTTGTAGAGGCGCCGGGAACCAAATTGTATTTCTACAAAGAACTTGAACTGGTTTTATTCCCTGGTAAGTAGGTACACCCCGCAAGTGTTGGTTACGATAACGCGTCTGATTTGGCTTATTCGTGCTGAATCATTAAAGCATATATAACACTGATTTTATTTTATATATATATATTTTGTATAATAAACAAGCGTTTTGTTTTCTGTTAGAAGATTATCTTCCGGAGGTTCAACCGTCAGGCAGAACCTCTAGAGATGCGAAAGTATGTACTGTGTCTGCTCTCGATATGGGTTTTTGTATGGAATTTCTACTATCGCGGAAGATTTAGATAGGGGTGAAGGGGCATGGCTCGGGGGGGTAACGTCCGTTTGAATTGTGACACCTGCATACATAGGCTGCAGGCTGCAGGGGGATAGCTTAGTACAAAGACGTACTACTGTCTATCTCAGTGTTTCCCAAAGTTGACAGAACCGGGACCAACCAAAAAAAAATTTTTTTGGGACCCACCTCCTGCCTCACATTTTCCTAATTAACCACACGAAAGTTGCTAAATGTTCAATTAAGAAAGAAAAAAAAACCTCCAAATATAATCGAATTTTTTATTACAAAAATTGTAAATACATATGTGATATTTTAATGGGAAGGATGAATTTGTTGCCTTTTTTTGTCATAACAGCATTAGCGTTGACTTCAATTTTTGTCACTTTTAATCGCAGTGAATTTGATACGTCCAATTTCTTTCTGTATTTGGTCTTGATAGAAACCATGGCGGAAAATCCCACTTCACATGAGGTAGTGAAGGGGAGGAGGACTTTCGTCGCTTCGTCAAACAAGCAGGGATAAGTATCAGCAACTGAAAGCCAGAATTTTAATAGCTAATTGCTTGCGATTAAAAGTATTTTTCAGCGATCTTCTGATAAATCAAAAAGCTTTTCACTTGCTTTTGTTGATATTTCAGTCGGTATGTATTGTCTTGAGATGGATTTTAAATCCAGTTTATCCTGTTGAACTTTTTCATCTCTTCTTCGAAGTTGGCGTTAAAGTTATTTTTCAACTCTGTTAAATGAGTGAAAATTGCAGACACTACATTGATATCTGGATGCACTTCGTTATCTATAATAAACACGACACGACCCGGACGAGACGTGTTGCGCGGTGTTGTGACTGCGACCTACCAGTGGGTCCCGACCCTGGGAAACACTGGTCTATCTGCATACATCTAGTCGTCCGTCTCTATGGCTTTTAATAATCTCTGATGCTCGGGGTAAATAACAAAGTTGTTTCTTATTTACTAGCTGGTTTAAAATTAATTTTATCACGCGTCGAGCTAGTGCACAGAAGCTTACTGGATTTCAACGATTATTATTTATGTATTATTTAATAACATTACGCGTTTTGTTATGTACACTAATTTCCGTTTGAAGCAGTTTAGAAATATGATGTACCTATTTTATTCCGCGCGGCAAATTATATTGAAGATTATGATTTTGTTGTATTATGCATTTAATTTAAATAATATAACAGAGTCTACAGTTGCGTGTCAGTAAAGAAGAGTGTGGAAGTCAATTCTCTATACCTACCCGGGGAAATGGCATGAAGGGAAATAAATAATTAATTATAAATATTGTTTATATATCTGAGGCTGTATACATATACTTGACCCTTCACAAATAAGGCCAGTATAAATCGAGTTACAAAAATATTATTGGTAACGAATAGCGTCAATCACGCCGTAAGCTTTTATTGTGTAATTCGACCGTTATGTGTTGCGAAACATTCGGCACAGTTACAAAAAATAAGGAAAAATAAATGAAATCCGCCCGCTATGCACAACCCTACATCCATCAATTCTGAAAGTAACAGGCCATCCATTAGTGTTTCACTGTTTAAGGGCATAAAAATAAACTTGATCACCTAACTTTATACAACTCGTGAATAAAATCACAGATTGTAAAATCACGTGACTAGGTTAGATTACAAGGGAAGATTAATCTTTTTTCGTTTTTTTTATGTTCGTGCTAGACTTAAAATGTTCTTAGTAAAAACAACCCCTTGAGCACTACGGGCCAAACTCGGTGAGAGTTCTTAAAAAAGATTTCTTTATGGTTTCAATTAACTTGAATGTGAGGGCTTGAATCACGAATCGAAACATTTTCTTCTATTTTTTTCCACATAATGTATTGTATTAGGAATCTTTGTCGTACTTAAAAAGTTTAAAAAATAACTCATGAATATGTATTTATTTATATATTATAATATAAAGATCACCTAATTCAACAAGCTAATATAATCCATCAAAAATAACTTTCAGTATATATTTTGGCCGCGAGTTAAGGCTGTGAGAACAGCGACATATACCATCCTGGTAGAGTTAGTAACGGAAAGTAAGTATATATTAAAGTAAGTATATATTAGATATATTATAGATGATAGAGACGAGGCAGAGTTAAATTAGGTATGAAAGTCATACGGCTGGCTTAAAAAATCATTTTGCATAATATAACGTTAACCAGTTCCACCCATGATAGACTAACATGGGTGGAACTGGTAAACAACTATCAATTTTTGGGTATCGTATATGTATATGTCAACCTTGCACAACTTGTTTCATACGCGAGTTGAATTTTCCTATCGCCATCTGCAGATGAAATTTGTCATCGCCATAAACCAGTATAATAGAAGTCGCCGCTGGTACTGAGATTTTCATTTAAGTTTTTCAAAGCCATATTCTTTTTAGATGCTTTTTTTTTGCTTTTTAAAGCATACGTATTTTTATTTTATGCTTTATCACTATTTGCACCATTGGTAGCGTTTGTCTTTTGATGATCACAAAAATTTTTAACATTTTTAAAATGAAATATTAATAAGTTACCTTTTGAAACATTTGTCAAAAATATAACCGTTTATTATAATCACCTACAATAATACACCAGTGTTGCAATATTCAAATATATTTTAGCGGTTTATTATGTGAGATGAGAATGTTCGATGCTGAAGAATATGCCCAATCGCAAGTTTTCGTGTTGGCAAGTGACGCATAAGGCTTTCTATTGTATTATGTGGTATGACAGCTGTAGCTGAATAGTAGAAAATACAGTAGAAATAATAGTAGAAAATGAGTTATACTCACGATTACAAACGTTGGTTTATTGACACAAGGTTACAAAAGGTAATCGCGGAGTACAAAGTATTGTAAGTGTGCAGGGTACGGCGATCGCCGAAAGAGTGGTCGTGCTGGGCGACCGGAACGTAGTTGGTCGGATCAGACCTCCTATTGGTAGAATTGGTGACTTTTTCCCTTTTTACACGTAGCAGGTGTTCGTTAACTTCCTTAATCAATATGTAATTTTTCATTTTGCAGCATGTTTAGGGAATCGAGTTGACTTGTTTTGTTTTTTTTCTAGTAAACATATCTTCTTGTACATCAAATTCGTCAAAAATACCAAAAATGCAAAAATTTTACTTGGTCAATTTTCCTTCAATAGACAACGATATTATACTTAACAAATTTACTATTCAATTAGAAAAGACATACCTTCAAAAAATCAAATTAATGAGAAAATATTTTAGCTGCTACTGGGATTCGAACCAATGTACCTGCATTCTATCCGGGAGTGGTGCATTATACAATTTCTCTATGGCAGCTTGTTAATAAACGTAATTTTTTCTACCTTATATGCAGTCTCTTTTTAATTATTGAACACACACACATATATATGTAAATATATATATATATTTCCATTTTTTAAAGCAATCGCCTTTTTAGAATACGAAAGTTACAAATTACTTTATGTATCTACCGCATTATTATATTTATATTAGTTTATATAAAATTATCTTTAACTCGCAATGATTTATTTTGGATGAAGAGAAGTAACGCTTAAATCTTCGTAGGGTTAATTGAGTAAGATTACATTGAAGGCGTTGACTGACACGTTTGACTAATTAATTTCAAATCAAAGAACTATCTTTTGAAATTAATTAAGCAAGATATGTTAAGGCCATCTCAGGCTGCCGTAAGCCAGAGTGGAATTCAGAGCTTAGCAAATTTATTGCCCGGATTAATTTCACTCCGCAGAACTACACCGGACTTGAACGTCAATTCCACCTTATAAAATCCCGGAGAGATGTCAGGAGTGATTAATCTGTAGTCTCGATAGCAACGGCCTTCGGAGGATCCTTGTAGCTAGTTAATCTCAACTCTCCGTTAGTCTTAACTCTGCATGCATAGAACTTAATAATTAATCGGTCTTCTCGAATACAGAACATAACGAGATTTAATAATAAATCTGTATTTTTTATACAAAACTTAGTGTGATTTAACAAATGGTCAGTATTTTTAATAAGAATCATTACGCAACTTAATAATTAATCAGTATTTTTTAATATAAAACGGAGCGTGATTTAATAATAAATCAGTATTTACTCCCTTTATATTAATTAACTCGTGGCGTCTGCTTGCTTGGCGTCAGCAAAAATTTTGGATCGATTTTTGACCCTTTTCCCGTGATCCAATCGAGCTGAAACTTGGCAAGCAGACTCGTGGCGACGATCAAAAGATCTAACAAATTTTCGTTAAAAAAAATTAATAATTATAGCATAATTTCGGATTTTTAGAAAATTTATTGGTTTTTTCAAATTGGAATAATTAGAAAAGTTTGATTAGCAACGCAGCGGCGGCCCGATAACGTCGCGAATTATTTCCTAAATTTGAATTACTCCGTCGGTATAATTGGTTCACAGATGACAGCAAAATTGGGTTTTTTGGGATAAAATCAGATAATAATTTATATCTTTTAGATTTCTGCTTAGTTTTGAAGAATTTTACATTACTCAAATCTGATTCTGACTAAATCATTTGACGCTGGAAATTCATAAGGTACGATATTGATGATTATTGAATCTATCAAAATCTTGACATCTCAAAACATCTGACATTTTAGAAATGTATTAAATTTCTGTAAGTTTAGTGTTATGTTATATGTTTTAATTCGTCTTTAATTATTGTTATATTATACAAAGAAAGAAAGTATAGTAAAAACTTGGTTTTCATGGGTTACTTTTTATACAAAAGATTACGCAACTTTATAATTAATCAGTATTTTTTAATACGAAACGTAGCGTGATTTAATAATTAATCAGTATTTTTAATGCGAAACATTACGTAACTAAATAATTAATCAGTATTTTTTAATACAACACGTACCGTGATTTAATAAAAAATCAGTATTTTTTAATTCAAAAGGTAACGTGATTTGATAATTTATCAGTATTTTTAATACGAGACATAACGCAATTTTATAATAAACACATTAAAAAATTCAAAACAAGCAATCGTCGTTTGGTGAAAAACTAATTAAAATAATATTATATCGTAACATAAATAAATAAAAAAACATTTACGTTTTGTATTCACTTTTTTTTAAATTTAACTCTGGTATTAAAATAAATACCTACGCGCTTAATTTGTTAATTCTATGTGGGTAAATATGAAATAATAAATGACCCACTTTGTCTTCCCTACGTAGTCATACTCTTGAAAGTTATGAAGGAATTAAATTATAATTGTTATTTTAAATTGTACGATATGATGTCTTACGTTGGTAGCTCAATCATGTAGGCATTATTCATGGACGACATAATCTTCATATTTATTTTAGAGTGCTATATCGTGGAACAGCAATGTATCATCTGAGATTCTGATCGAACTAAGATATATTTAAGAATTCGTTTATGTACTCATGTACGCACGGTAGAAGTTATACTTAAATACCGTTCAGTTTCATTAAAATAATTAAAACTCATACTTACAAAAATGTAACCTCGAATAATTAGATTAATTGGGCAAACAAAAACTTTCTTAAATTAATGGTTCGCGTCGTAGATAAGCCGTGCTCTTATTCTTCTTATAATAATTTTTTTATCTGTTTGCCTGTCTTGTAAGTCTGTAAAAACCTAAAAAAAATAGAGAAAACAAAAAAAAACGGATGGAGAAACACTCGACGACATAGCCACCATCCCTTTCCGCGGCCCGTCAAAAATATACTATGTATATATCAACACGCGGCTTAGGTAAGACGCGAAACTTATCATTATATACTATATAATTTATTCGTCAATAATTTGCGCCTTCTACTTTAAAGTTTGACAGGCTTTTTATTAGGTATGTATAAATATAAGTAAATAATATTTAAATTACCTATGTTCCATGATTTTCCAAAGGCGTACGTACGCCCAGTGTGTAATATATACAGGGTGTACCAGATCTACCAGCAGAAACTTGGCCGGTAGATTCCTGACTATATTATGAGCCTAAAATATTCAAGCAACCATGAGCATCAATAGTTATGGAGATATGCAATATCAAAATTTGCATTTTTTTTCAATATTTCTGACTTATTTTTTGCAAAAAGTTGGACTATCATTACAGTAACTTTTATGGATTATGAAAAATTCCTTTGCTTCAATACAATTTAAATAAAATTATAAAAACCTTGTAAAAGATGACTTTTTTCAATTTTCGCAAGGTTTTAATCATTTTATTCGACTTGTACTAAAGCGAATGAATTATTCATAGTCGACATAAGATACTGTAATGATGGTTCAACATAGTCAGCAATCTACAGACCAAGTTTCTGCTGCTAACTCTGGTACATCCTGTATATTATACAATATTTTTGACGGACTAAAGAAAACCGGTGATGTTTATGCCATTTAGTTACCGCGTAGCTATCAGCGCGACCTTGGTTCGAGTCTTTCTCCAGCCATGTAATTTCATTTGTTTATCCGTGAATTCGAAAGAAATTATTATGTATAGATATGTACTTATTTCAAGTGTATTTAATGGTGGTGCGTGCGTTCGCAATTTCCGTTACAATAAAAAATTAACCCTCAATGCGCCAAAAGAAGATAACTTCAATAAAATAATAGAAAAACGCGCACGGAATACGTGTAAAATTAATATTATTGTCACGAGATGGTAAAAGCCAAAAGATATGCACAAAATCAAGGATTTTACAGCGCTAAACTCCTATTAAAAGTAAATTAGAAAATTAGAAAGATCTGAAATAACCCAATAGATTCTAAAAACATGGTGGGATAAAAAAACTAACCCATAAAAACCAAGTTTTTAGTGTAGGTACTCCCTTTCTTTGTAAAATATAACAACAATTAAAGACCAATTAAAACATGTAACGTAACACTAAACTTTCAGTAATTTAATATATTTCTAAAATGTCAGATGTTTTGAGCTTTGATAAGATACTTCATGCTTTGAAGATTAAATTCTAAAAACATTTGTCAATCAATTTAGATTTTCGAAATTCGTAGTGAAGTACCTTTTATGTATACTGACGAAGTAATTCAAATTTAGAAAATATTCCGTGAGGTTATCGGGCCGCCACACCGTTACTAATAATCGAACTTTTGTAATGATTCCGATTTGAAAAAACTATTAAAATTTCTATAAATCCGAAATTATACTATAATTATTAATGTTTTTTAACGAAAATTTGATAGATCTTCGTGATCATCGCCACGAGTCTGCTTGCAAAGTTTCAGCTCGATTGGATCACGGGAAAAGGGTCAAAAATCGTTCCAAAGTTTTTTCGACGGCAAGTCGGCAAGCAGGCAAGCAGACGCCACGAGTTAATATAAAGGGAGTAAAAACGACCGGCTACTGCGTACAATTATGGGGTGGCGTGGTAGTGACAGAATGCGGATCATAAAAGCTAGAGCGAATTCAAAGATAAAACAATGTTTAAGTGTGATCAGCGAAAATAATTTTAACGAGCGATTACAGTGTGGATTCTTAACAGCGATAAAGTACCTACCGGCATATAAGAAGTGTTCCATAATAATAAGAGCGATACAAACCAGGTAATTATAATTTCTAGATACGCGTAGAAGATTTTTCAAGCAACCATTGCATATATTAATGGGAATTAAAGAAAGGTGCTATGATTTAATTCGTGTCCCGTGATTTTAGTAAAATAATAAATTGATAATTAATTTTTATTGTTTCATTTGCCTCCCACAGTCACGATCCTGTGATATTGCCACAAAATTGTTATTCGATTATTGAAATACCGATACTTTCATTTTAAAACGAAGCTTAACTTGTATAAAAACGCCTGTGAAATGGAAATGAAACCAACTTGTTAATTTCCCATCCAACCACTGGTTGACTAGGTGAGTGCCTTAGATCAACAAGCACATCGTCGCTGTATATATAATTTTGTACGTGACGTTTTAGTGCATTTTGAGATAAACGAATGAAACTGTTTTAATAAATAATTGCACAGACTAGATTTATAAAAAATATTTTTAATAAATACTTAAATAATTACCAGATGAACTGCAATGTTTTTTTTAGTATATCTCCATTATTTATATTAAAAATTGACAAATTGATTCGTTCATCTCAGAATGTACTAAACGGCACATTGGCTTTATTATATATACAGCGACGACATATTGTATTCTTCGTTATAATTCTTTTTGGGTTACGACCCATAAAGTGAAAAAAAAACTTCATCATCATCATCTTCATCCCCTCTCTCTCTCTAGGGGTACTCTACTAGGGGTCGGGGGCCCAAAGACTCGATAGAGCACTCCCATTTTCTCTGTCTTGTGCTGCTTCTGCGTTTGTCAACCAGTCCAGACCCATTCTGTTTCCAAACACATTTTTTTGTTATTTCTCCCAGATAAATCTGGGGCGACCCACCGGCTGTCTTCCTTCCGGGGTTGCCAAGAGGATTCTTCTTCGTATTCGTTCCTCTTGCATTCAGAGCATATGTCCAAACCACCTTATTTGTGATTTTTTTTGTAGGAGTAGGGGTATGTGCCTTACATCGCCATTTCTCACTCTGTCCATCAGTGTGATTCCCACTACTCCCCTTAAAAAACTCATCTTGGTATTCCGGTTAAACTCGTAACATTTCATGTGCCGATTTTCAGCATCTCCTTAGGCATAAAATTAACTTATTTATATAATTTATTTAATAATTATAGATATTCTTGCAATATGATAATTGAACTAGGTTGCTGGTATCCTGGAATGGGGCTCGAACCATCAACCACCAGATCCCTAGGCGAGCGTCATGGTCATTACACCAACAAGCTGCTCTACCAGTAATTGTATCTTAATAACCAGATCCGACCAATTTCCTGCAATATTTCGCTCTGCAACATTCGGTTTCCTTCCAGTGAACGGTGTTCAGAAAATAGCCCAACCAAGTATCCATCCTTGTTATTAAAGTGATCGAGTATCATGATCCAGGAGCCCTCTAAATTAGTCTTGTTTTCGTAGCACAAGCGTATGCTTACTTTGAAATAAGTAAAAGTCTTGATATAAAAATTATTATGTGTATGCATCGCTTTTTTTAAATTTTTTCCTTACCAGAATTGATATCACAAACTTCTTCACCCAGAAAATCGTATTTATTGAGAAAATATTTTCACAAATTATTTATGACATTTTTGGCTGTTGTTACTTTGAACGGATATACATTTTTCATTATTTTAATTGTTTGGTTAGATTAAGTTAATTAGGTTTGTAACGTGGAAAAAAAATCAACAGATTTATTTAAAAAAATATATTCAAATTGGGCTGCGAATAATAGTTACAGGTAATTCCACAAACAACATTTAAATTGAACAACTTAAGACGCATTTATTTACAACTTAGGACGCATTTATTTACAACTTAAGACGCATTTATTTAGACAATCCTATAAAACCCTATAGAATCTGACCACAACAACGCTAGCTAATGTTTTCCACTCCTATTGTGCACTCCGCGAAAACACCTAATTCTTTCAGGCACTCCCAACTACTATAGTACTCAATTTTAATTCCATTTCTTGTATGCCACCTAGTGAATAAGTAAAAGAAAATAAGTTATTTCTTTTCTAGCAGTAAGTTGTTTTGTAAGATAATAATTTTTCTGTGTAAAGCGCCCTTGAGGTGAGTATTCGTGAAAACGGCGCTATATAAATTATCCAATTATATGATTAATTATTTTTAAATATGTAGAAAGAGAAAAAAATGACGTCTTTGGCGTGAAATAATATTTTTTACTTAATAGATACAAGTACAAAATGTATAACAGTAAATATTCTAGACTGAAAATGTATACAATATGAAAAACAAAAACTATGCAACAGAGAAAAACTTAACACGAAGCTCACATAATACTTAAACAAACTCAAATAGTTTTTAAACTATATCCTATCTAATCATGAAACTGTTTCAAAACAGTGTTGTTAGATATCAATAATTATGTTTTCGTTATAACTTCAAATAATTCTCAATTTCAAAACTTTTTTCTTCAACGAATTTCCCGAGTTTTTGAAATGTAAATTAAATCTTATATTTATTTACATTTATAAATAGATTTTCTGTTAAATTTAGAATTTTATTTGTGAAAACATGTTTTTACTATATTCCCCATGTTTATTTTAAACTTGTTTGCGATGTTGTTATTATTACTTTAGATCAGAAAAGGCACAAGCAACATTTAATTTTTCTCTTGTGCCAATACAAACAAACCAATTAAGAGTTATTTATAAGAATACTAGACAAATAAGATGTATTTTTCGAATAAATTTGAATAAATCATTTCAACCGGGACATAAACCTATACAAACATAATACAAAAATGACGCAGTTTTAAAATCAATCTATTTTTAAAACTGCGTCATATTTCACGCCTTGGAAATTTTATTTTAAAAATGTTATTAATGTGTTTTTAATAGAAAAAGTCGCGGTCATAAAAAAATGTTAGTCTAGCATATACTTTCTGATATAAATGTGTTTTAACACACGTTATAGAAAAAAACGAAAAATGCATTTGCAGCCTTAATAATTTAATTTTTTTTGAGAATCCGCCTTTTTGAAATAAGATCAGGCTAATCAATAAATATATCCGAGATATCAAGCACTTACTCAAATGTGAAAAGAATTTTACTTTATTTTTGCAAAATATCAACTGACGAGGCTTTAGCATCTGTAATTTGTCAATATCTGCAAGCCTGACGCATTTTTCGCAATAATCCATTTGAAATATATAAACTTTTTGTGATATCACTGAAGCGATGGAAGTAGTACGATTTATTATGTAGGAAATAAATGATGGCAACAAAGTTTAGTATCGAATCTATAAATTGTTCTCTTTCACGTCATAATATAACAAGTTTTGTCGCCGCGTCCCCCGAGAATATCGGCGTTGCCTATTCGCTCTGCAAAAAACCCGAACGTAAATTCGTTAAAAAATATACCTCCAAGAAAGCGAAAAAAAGTCTTACAAATTTTGCAACCTTATCGAGCTTTGACAGCAAAAACGGTAGTTACCGATACAAATGGCTTTCGAATTTTCGTTTAGTACATTATTTATCTAAAAACTCAAGAAAATCTTCCAGCTTTTCCAGATTTCGTAATATGACAAATTGGGCAAAGAAATAAAGTCAGATTAATTATACAGTTTTACATCATTCAAATCGCTGACAAATTTGAGACAATGTGAAAAGTAGAATCCGTTCACTTTAGGAAAGCAACTCGCATTAGTGTGAGTAACAGTGCGTTTACGAAATCTCGTAGAATTATTTTTTTTTAGTAAATGACAGACGCAAAAAATAAATATAAATATTATTTTAGTTTCTTAACCTAAAATAAGCAAAGGTATTATAAAAACTAATTCCGTTTTCAAAATAAATATGATTTCAAAATTACATCGTATAATATGTCATTGGTATTAATCATTAATCAAAATATATAATTCTCTACGTAACAATGTCCTTCATCAACGCTACCAGAATGCGCAAGTAATAATGTGATATAATATAATAATGAGGTATAAGAAGCAAAAAAAGCATAAGTCTCTTTTTTATAATGTCCATTACTAACATTATTGGCGACCGAAATATGTGACAAAAGTACTGATGGGTTAAAATGAATAATATGTAAGGAGGTATACTAATAGTTAAATGGTTTAAAAAACTTATAATTAAATTTAATTTTAAGATAAACTTTTTTTGTCTGAATCGGACTCCGAATCCTCATATAAATTTATATTAAATTGATTTAAGTCTGTGGTCACCGTATCGTGATCTTGTAGTCACCGTATCTTTAAATGAAAAATGTGAAACAAAAAAACGACCACTTCATGTGACTGCCAGTGTGATACTGAAGTGGATAATGGAATAGCTTTAAAAAAGGAATTTTCGTATTACAGAGGGTATCACTCACTAAACCAAGTGGCATTCATAAAGTGAAAAGACCCTACTAAATATATAGTAATGTATTTAGCTAAAAAAGAAACTATCTATTATTTATATATGTAAGCATAAACAGCATAGAAATTGATAATATGTATTTCGAGTTGAGATAAATCTTTGCAAAAATTGTCCTAACTTACATGCAAAAAAAAAACATGCTTAAAAAAATTCAAAACGCAATTTCTACACGTAGAAAATATAATAAATAATGAATTTTAAAAAATAATCTTGGTTCCCATGAGTAATTTGTATACTGATGTATTTTGTTTATAAATGTATATCACATTAAAAAATAATAATTTACACTTAACTGTGAATATTCAGTAAGCCGAGAAAATTTATCATAAATTAGTATGTCACTGAAACCTTCAAAATATGATTTTATTTTTAATACAAAACAAAATAAGAAGAATCATTAATAAATATAACATATTTTTTGGGTATCTTTCTGATTGAGTATTATTATATGTTTTAAATATTCAATACTATTTTTTTTAAATAGCAACTTCAATATAAAATGTGTTTTTATAAAAAAAAAAGTATTTTTAATGATTGTTTTTGGTTTTATCTTACATTTGAAAGATTATTTTGATTATCCATTTTTTTCATACATTACATAATATAATTATTAATATTTTATTTAAAAAAAAGGTTTTTATAAGGAATGAATTGAAAAAATTTCTTAAACATTAAAATTAAGATCGCCCAAGCGATTGTTCGGGTTTTAGAAAAAACTACCCATGTTTTTGAGTTTATTGACATGCGCATATACCTAATATGATCGCTCTTAGTACTGTGGCTACATATTAATATATATTTTCTATTTTTTAGTCTTTATCACATTATTTATAATTGTAATTAATAATTTATAATTTATTACAATCAATTATAAACTTATTTAGCTGAAATTAAAAAAAAAATTAAAACTCTTGACTTTTTCGATTTCATTAAAATGTATTTTAATAATTTATATGTATTTAAAATTTTTAAATATTTACAATTATGCATCTATTATACAGGTAATCAATTTTAGATTCCAACATAATCCACTAATATACAGGGTGTCTTTTAGCTAGTAGCTAAAACTTTACAGGTAGATTCCTGCCTTGATAATAAGCGGAAAACGTGTAAGTAAACATAATCTAATACCAATAGTTATGGAGATACAAAATTTGCATTTTTTTTCCGAAACAGTAATTTATATCGATTATGAAAAATTCTTTCACTTTATTACAAGTCTAATAAAATGATAAAAAACCTTTCGAAAATTCAAAATCGATTATTTTACAAGGTGTTAATTATTTTATTTGAGTTCCATTGAAACGATTGAATTTTTCAGTATCGATATAAGTTACTGTAATAATACATCAACTTTTTGCAAAAAATAAGTCAGAAATATTGAAAAATTTGAAAAAAATTGCAAACTTTGATATTGCATATTTTCATAACTATTGATATTAGGTCAGGGTTGCTTGAACATTTTTGGCTCGTTATCAAGGTAGGAACCCATTTGAAAAGTTTTTGGTCATATTTATGTGACACCTTATATACAACCAATAATCGAATGTCAATAACCTCAAAACTTAAACGTCACTTTTAAAATAACACAAATCGACCGATGTTTTCGTGCACGCTTAGTGTCCGATCAGATAGCATGTCAGCATTTTAATATATTTTTTTAAATAGTTAAACTGGTCTTGTAAAATTGATTAATGATAATTAAATTGTCATCTGGAATGCGTCTCCGATATGAATATGAATTTCAGAGTGGCCAGGAACTGTTAATTACAAGTTTTCTTGCTGACAGACAAGTGGACCTAAATAAAAGCATGAAAAATTCTGAGAAACGCGTCACATTAAAATCCGTACAATTTTCACACTAAGATATAAACACTTGTATTATGAAGATAATTTTTTCCTGGGATGAAGCTCGTACATAATTTAGTAGATAATTTTTTTATTTTTTTATTACCCATCAAAACCGTAATTTTTTTAATGTAAAATCTTTGTTCTACCATCTATCTGGATAAAATAAATATAATTTTATGATTTAATTAAAATGGTATATCGAACTCTGCATCACACCCCGTTAGAGAACGTACCATTATAAATTTTCATCCCCAATCAACCCCGTTAAAATATGTTAAAGAGAAAATTAATTTCCGTGAAGGACAGGGATAGATTACATATAGAGATTTATTGGTAATTTATATTTTTTAGTTGGTTTTATTTAAATTTCAAGCTTGCGCTGCTGAAATGTGAGAATCATTGTAGGTATTTTGAAATTTTTCTAATCAAAAATTAAGCAATCTAATGATTTTTATTATTATTTATATAAGAAGAAGAAGAAAATCTTTGAAACAAAACAATTAATTTATTGGATAGAAAAATTCATAGGTTATAATTATATACTCGTTTAATCCTGATCAGATTTACGGTTAGCATCCCACCGTATCCAAATTTGACTGAATGCGCCTTAGGTGTGGCTTATGTAACTCTTTCCACCCTTAGGTGCGAAGTGGAGGTAAACCTCCTTTTTTTTACAAAGAAAATTGAATTAGTATGTGTCAGCCGTGCGTACAAGGTACATTGTTGTGTTGTGTTGGTGTTTATACACATAAATACCAACACAACAAAACAATGTGCGTCGTACGCTCGGCCTCCACATACTAATTCAATTGTTTTTCTTAAACTGAAAGAGCTCTAAGTGCGACCGATACTCTCTGTCATATAAAATTATCACGAAATCACAAAATTGACCAATCCATTGACATAATCGTCTTTCATTTGTGTCGTATACATACTTAATTAAAGAGATATAAGCGCTTAACGTCTGACGGACAGATTTTTATAAAATGCACCTAACGCATGAAAGAGATTAATGAGAGCATGTGGATATCACATGGAAAGCACATGACTAAAAATCGTCCAATTGACGTGAATACATCTTCAGGTCAATTTTTTAGTGATGGCACTTCAAGGGTGTGGTGTGTACCTGTGCACGTCAATAGTGATTATGAATTCGACAAGGAATCTAAACTATTTAAATAAATGAGTAGCTTGTTGTTTCTTATGGTTAAGACTCTCGCCTCGTTTTTTTCTTTCTCACTCCAGATCAGCAAGTTAGTTCTATTTTCATAGCACAAGCGTTTAGCTTTAAAAATGTTTAGATAATAATTATTACTAAACATTTTTAAAACTTTCTGAATTTTCTTACGGTTGTCTACTACATTAATAAAATTAAAAGTACTCTTTAATTTCAACCAAAATTTATTTTCTTCACTTCCTTTTATCACGCGATGAAAAACAACGACAGAAACGTTTTTATTATTATATATGTCGCGACGCACGAAAAGGAAGAGCATGACAGAGAGGGTAAATGGATATAAGGGCGAGCAGTGCGAGTGAAAGGGATTTTTTGCATTATATCGAGACCGATCTCTATGGTTTATTATTATCACCGTATCTCTGTAAAACGTATTGTTACCGCTAATAAATTACGAGTCTACAACAAGATTTTATTTTATTTTAAGCAAAAAAATATTACATTATTAAAATATTATTCATATCATTACATTTGCAATGCATAAAGTAATTAAAACATAGACAATTTAAAACATAAAACATAAAAATTAAAACATAACAATAATAAAAAAAACACATATTAGCAATAGACTCATCGGTAGCCGACTGTACATCGCCATGAGTAAAAAAAAAACATATTTCAAAAATTTTAATGTATATTACGAAATTAAAATTTAATGTTGGCACTCGTCCCCTGCTACAGTATTCGTCTGTCAATAAAATGTAATTAAAATGATTCTCCCCGCAAACAGTCTACTTGCGAATGCGAGGATTTAGGTAATTCCACATCGTTAGGCCGACGCAGGCATTCGTAATATTCTCGCAATGATTCGAAAACAGACCGGTATCAAAAGCGTGAATTTTCATTAATTTAGAAGCACACATCACCACAGGCGAACATAAATACCGACTAATATATTCTCATCTGTGCCCGTAGATTTATATTCATAGTTTATTCATAAGGTTTTAATGTATTCAGATTGAAATAATTCCGGTTTCTCATGAAGGTATGAATAACGGACCGCAAGGGAGGGTGAAGAAAGGCTTCTGTTTATCACGGTTTTTAGTTAACTGATCTTCATCTCATTAGCTAATTACATAACTTAACTAGCACCTGGTTAGACGTTAATTAGTTAATATATAATTCCAGCCAGTGCAGTGGCGTAGTAAATGTTCCAGGCAAGTTCCACATAATTCATTAAATTATTACAGTCGACTGACTTCTTAAAGCTTTAAAAAAAGATTCATAAAATTATACTTTCATTTAAGGTTTAACACCTACCTACCCCAGAGAGTAAAATATAACATTTTGTGATTTTTTTAGAGAACATAAAGTAAATGATAAAATAATAATAAATAATAATCAATAGATGGAAAAATAATTAAATTATTTTTTAAGAAGATTTTAATATTTATTAAGGTTCTGTTCAAAAATGGCGTCTCAAGGTCGACGTGATGGCTCCACGAAATGACATTAATGGATTAAAAAAAATTGTTGAAAATTAAACATCATAAGATTCCTTAAGATATTTTCAATTTCAATAATACTTTCGATTAGAAAATTATACAGCTTTTTTATAACGCAATTGTGAAAAACGGTTTATTTTAGATGCCTATAGCTTTGTAGCCAGGGAAATGGTATGTTGAAATGTGGCGTTAAAAGTTTTAGATGTTTTGCGGCAATAAATAATATAATTTATTTAAGCGTACACAGTGAAATGAGTACAGAATTATATTTTTTATGTAACATTTAATTTCTTCTTCTTAACTAGACAGAGGTAGGGTGGTAAAAGAGTCAGAATACAACAGTGGAATGTAAAGAAGAGCTGGATTGTCAATTTGTGAATGAATCGTTTTGTAAAGGAATATCAAATTTAACGGAATCCTTCTATTCAATTCTTGAACGTTTTGATATTTGATATTAGAGAAAAAGAAAATATAATAGTCCCGTTAGATTAAAAAACATTGTCAATTTCAATAGCCGATCAACGTTGTTGTCTAGCCAGCCAAGATGTTTTTACGTTAAACTTGAATTAGAAAGTACGTCGTCTAAATAAAAATAATATTTAAATATTTTGTGACCATTTAATTCCTACAAAATTAATAATTCTGAAAACAAACTTATGAATAATATCACGTTTCAGTCTAATGAACCGATCCTAGAGGTTTTTCCACTATTGACCAAAAACACCCCTTCCCCACCCACTCCCTGACTTTCCTGAATAGATTGATAAATTTTGTATTTTAGTTAGTTATTAACTATACCTGATGATAAAAAAGACTGCTCCTCTCGAAACTATAATACTAATTTATAACTCATACAAAGTTAAAATAATCCGATTTTAAATTAAATTAATTGTTAAAGTAATTGCAAAATCTTTCGTTGATATTTTGTCACATATTCAACGATATCGAGTTCGAGTGATAAATTGATGTGACACGTATTCCGTGTTCGCATCTCTATTAAGAAAAAAAACTTTGAGTAAATGAAAAAATTTATTCGGAAATAGTTAACAATATTCTAATATAACAGAACTCTATAATATTCACGCCAGTTGGTCTTGTGGTTAGGACTCTCGCCTCGTAATCCA
The DNA here is from genome assembly GCA_016648135.1 of Agrypnia vestita. Taxonomy (NCBI): domain Eukaryota; kingdom Metazoa; phylum Arthropoda; class Insecta; order Trichoptera; family Phryganeidae; genus Agrypnia; species Agrypnia vestita. The sequence continues at coordinate 124,833 of JADDOH010006049.1, read as the reverse complement.
AAGGTCGCAGGTTCGAATCTCACTCCAGACAAGTAACTTAGTCCTATTTTCATAGCACAAGCGTTTAGCTTAATTTGAAAATAGTAAGAATATTGATGTGACACGAATTCTGTGTTCGCATCTCTATTTAAAAAAAAAATGATTTAAGAAAATCAGCTCGTTTTATGTCGCTCGCTGATCGCAGTTATAACTAGGACTTGCCTGTACAGCTACGCTTCTCCACCTTGCGCCTCATGCCTGTACATAAAAACTCCACTCTTCTCCAGATAGTAATACTATGCTCCAAACCCTTCCACAAAATCCTAGATACTTATTTTTATTTATTATTTATCGTAACTATTTATTTCTAAAACAAATCTCATACATAAAATTTAGATACAAAATCAAAGCATCATTATTATTTCTGTTCTGTGCATTATATTCATATTCAACTCAACTAATTAATATATGGATAAATTTAGTGTTATAAACTAAAATATTAATATTAATACATTTGTGTGTTATGAAATTTAAATTAATAACTAAATTAAGGGATGATTTATAATTATTCATAGCCATCAATTACAAACATACAAGTTTGGTCGTTAATAGCCGGAAACAGTACAAACACTATATAAAAGACTTAACATAGCAATAGTAATAATTAACAAGTTTATGATAAGTTAGCGTAGCAAGGACATCGGTGATGCTGCTTGTTATCATTTTGGTCCCCAGAAGGGTCGAGATTATCTGAATCCTTAATTTCGGATCTGTATGTGATACCATAACTGCGTAATTTTGAAATTCAGGAACGTAAGCTATTAATTATATACGTAACTTGTGTTAATGGCTCTTTCCAAGGAATAAATTTATTCAATTGAATTTTAAACGTTAAGCTGAATTTGATTAAAATATACAAAATTTACATTCAATAATTAACTGTGTAATGATTTGTTTTTGCACGTATATTTTTCACAATATAAATAGGATAGGATTAAGTCTGATAATTTATTTGTAAAAATAAATTAAGACTGATAAGATATAAATAAATTAATGTGATATACATTGTGTGATATTACATAAAATAGAATGTAAAAAATAAATTACAATTAGGTAATAGATAATACATGTTTTAATGTAGGTATCATGTATATTGTTTATGTGTATTTGAGTTTGGCCTACACCTCTGCCGTGATAGGATGCTCTCCTGATGTTGCTGAATAAGACTTTAGCGAAAAGTCGAGATTTTCTTCTCAGTAAAATATACCGATAACGGATATCGGAGAAAGGATACGTAAAATATATAATATATAAGTTTTATTTAACACATAAATATATCCAACAACCGTACTAATAACGTCAACTCCTTAATAATTATTATATTGTGTTATTCCCTTGCTTGCTTTTACATGACTTGTTGAACAGCCTGGAAATATATATAGAAAGATCCTGGAAATTTTGGAAAGAAGAGAAAGTTTTAATAGTAAATAAAATATTTAAAATATTCAGGTCTTTTTACAAATAGCTAGCTATCTTTAAAATTTGTTTTCATGACAGTTCTTAAATATTTGTTCATTTCCCATAGATTATTTTTATTTCTTTATTGCCGATTTTTGATTTTTAATTTGTTAGTAAACATTGTATCCAGACTAAGGGCCCTGAAACATATTGGTATTACATATTATTATATACAAAGTATATTTTTAGTAATTATATATTTATTATTAAACATGATTCTTATTTTTTTTGTATTTTTTTTAAAAAACAAAATTTTGTTTTTTAAATACATTTTTGCATATAACTAACTTATGCTTCAATTTCCTAACTATACAATGCTTCTTGTTGCTGATTTAAGTATTTTTATTTGCTTTTTTTACCTGATTGTTGTGAAGTGGATAAGTAAATTTGAAAAAAATGTTTTTTTTTAATTTGTATTTAAAACTGATAAAAATCGCAAAAATCCAGTTACAATAATGAATTTAGTTATTTTCAAGACAAATCATTTTGTTTCTTTGATATTTCTTGTTGATTTTTTTTATTTTTAGTTGTTTTAAAAATGTTTAACCAATCAACAATCAAGAAACATACTCTTTCCTGATGTTTTCATCAATTATTTGTGGAAAAATTGAATAAGGAAAATCCTCGAGGAGACCGGGATTGGAGCCTTAGGAGATATGCGACATACACTATGCAGATAATGATACAAAGACGGGGACAAGCTACTTCGTGAAATAGTAAAATAAAACGACTAGTAAAATAGTACTGGCAATAAATAAAAGTAAATCAAAAATCCTCTTCAAAGTTCAATTCAACATTCTTACAAGGAACAATTCCTTAAGGGACTATGAGGAGGTTGCGAGTTTATATTTTAAGGTGCTTTCATTTCAAAACATGGAGGAAGTGAAGCACAAATCCCAAGACGAACCATGGAAAAATCAGTGATAACCAATCCAACAAAGTATGAAGAAACCGATATATCCTAAGAAAAATTTGTCTTGTAAAATCTGTGGTATTATAGCACTGAATATAATGAAAATTTGGAGAGGCATTTTATGAATACTTTTTAGATGTGGCCGGAAAGAAGTATAAGCTTCAAACTAAGAATAAAACAAAAAATCATTGATCAGCTACAAAAGTTTATTTTGGAATCGGACTTGAATCCGTAATAATCACTATTTTTGATGTTGATGGTCCTTTGACCAACAGATGAGAATTATTTAAAAATATTGCAACCAAATTCGAAACCTCTAACTCATTTGATTCGACGTTGATTCGAGGTCTCAAGGAGATCGTAAATGTTTGTTTTAGTGGTATGTTTTTAGTATGAATATTAAAATAAAAAACTATAGGTACTGTTGATGCTTTCCCCTGAATTTTTCCAAACAAATTTCCAATTTGTAAAGCGGTAACCGCTCTGCCAAGGTTAGCTTTTAACCATTTCATTATTTCTTGGTCAAAATCTTTTTTCAATGGACCAATATATGCAACGTCTAATGTTGTCAATCGATAGGTTCAGACGTTGTAGTGTAATTCCATTGCCTTATCCAAGCTTCCAGTTACATGTGACTTAAATGACCATTGTCTATCAAAATAACTTTTTTAAAGAACCCTTTACAAGATTTTTAAAATGCTCCAATCATTTTTAAAATACTTATGATATCCCATTCATGTCTTGTGGTTTTACGAACGTTTTTTGATTTTTTGCGTTGAAAGGATAATGAAATGAAATGTTATGCCCCCCACGTATTATGTCATTTTGCATCACGTATAGCAATTTTACGTTTTATTTATTTTATCGCGTAAAAAATGGGTTAAATTATCATACTCCAACTAATACATCATATTCTATAGATCATTCTTTTAATATTAATAAGGTTTTACAAATTTTACATACAAATTATACAGAATCACAATTTGATAAATTATAAATTTTGGAAATAAGAAAGAGTGTATATAGTGAATTGAATGTTACAAATAATCAGGTCCTTTTTGCAAATAGTCATCTTTTAAATTTATTTTCATGTTAAGTAGGTACTTTATTTAATCATTTTCCCTATACATATAACTTTTTAATATTTTGATCTATACTTCGATTTTTAAATTTTATTTTGTTATCCTGACGAAGAAGCCATTGGCTTCGAAACATGTTGAATTTTTTCAATAAATGAGTGGTATTTACAAAGTTAATTTATATAAATTATAATTATGTCACCACAAAATAAATTTGCTATATTTGAAGAAGAAGTAAAACAATTGAAATTGGTCACACGTAAAACGAAACAAAGGCATGTGTACTTAAATATAAGAAATATAAATACCTTACCTTAATTTAAAGAAGACCTTAGAAATACGAACACCTTAGAAATGTAAACACCGGAAAACAGAACGAAACAAAAATCTTTTCACACCGCAAATAAATAAAATCACCCAGGTACCCTCGCTCTCTAGAGCAAACTGAGTTGTTTGTCCATAGTCAAGATGCAAGTCCGTGCTTACAACAATAATATGATTACAAAGCGCAACATTGAAAATGGCGACTGTGTGATCTGACCCGCTTTTTTCATTTTGCAAATTTTTGTATTTTATCAATTTGTGTATATATTAACATATAGATATATGTCGTCGCGGAATTTTTATATTATTTTCTACAACAATCAATCAAAAAACATTTGCAATGGTCAAAATATATAAAAAAATAAAAAGAAAAAAAATAATAATATTGAAATATAAATAACAAGCATATAATAATTTTGACTAAAATAGAGGGTAACTTGTTTGAAAATGATTTCTGCCATCTTAATAATATTATTATAATGGATAACCTCCAAGGAATTTTTGAAATATTTAAAAAATAGAATAAAGAAGTATCATTACTAGTTACGAAAGCTGTGTGTGTGTTCTTTATTCATATATATAATAAGTGGATGTTCTTACGATGCAATTGGTGAACGTTGCATTGTGTAGAGTAATCACTTAACCAGCTCATACAGGTTGTAAGCCCTGAGCAATCGTATAAAAGACTTCTATCCACTTTTCTCATATATAAATTAGCTTCGTCTCTATGAGACTTCTATGATGTATCGTTAATTTTTTTTAACGGTTTAATAATAATTTTTACCAATGCTTTAAATCAATTTACATTAAACTAAAAACAACAAAACACTGCACGGTTTACATAACCGATAGCATGCGTCAAGTGCGTTGTTGCATTTCTCTTAATTTCAAGCGTGAGCGCGGTTACACCATTCTGTCTCTGACTCACATATCCATGGAGTGCCATGACCAGTAAATCCTCCTCCACAAAATGACATCTAACCGATGTGTTAATTCACGTACCATTAAAAGTGTGCTTAGATATCCTTCCAAATAATTGACTTCATATTATATTTTTTAATTTTCAATGAAATAAGGTTATTAAAATATTGTAATAATTTCCCGTCGTAATGGACGGGTCAATTCTAGTTGTACAATAAAAGTGTGATCATCCATCCAGATATGAGTTAGAACAACGAATACCTATTTCTTAACTTACTCGTGATATAAATACTTTTAAAAAGAAGTAGATTTTTCTACTTTTAATTTATCTTTTGTCCTTCGGAGAAATATTGACTTAAGCAGCTTTCTGGCACACTAAGTCTTTAAAAACAAAATTCTTATCTTCTTAAAACTTTTCTTATACGGAAACATCTGACAGGTTTTCATGACAAATTCTTATCGTCTGATAGTAATCCGGTCAAAAAAAATACTGCCTTGTGAAAAATAATTCATCTCGTAGGTAGTTGGATTAAATATTTAAGGATTTAAAAGATATCCGTTCAAATTAAAGAGCAAGATTTATTCCTTAAAGTTTTTAAAATTCTCTTGAAATACTTTCATATAATTGCCAATAAACTATACAGGATTTTTAAACCTCCTTCAAAATACTTAATAGCGTTATATATTTTAAGAATACGAGTGAAAAATAATGAAAAATATCATTTATACTATTTATTAATATTATTTGTATGCTTCTAGAAATAATAAGTAAATAGCTAATTACAACGAAAAAATTTCTGTTATTAAAATGGCTACTGAAAATTCCACAGTTCATAACTACCAGTGTATTTATGAAATGTCAGCTTGCATATTTAAGACGAATAAAAAATATTTTAAGAAAACTAAATTAAGTAAAAAATAAAACTATATAGAATTCGCGGATAATTCTATTCACACAATATGCAAATTAAAGTAAATAAAAATGATAATTTATAATGAGAATCTCTTAATACTAATGGACCGCAATTTTCAAGTAAAAATAGCTACTAAATGCTTCTATAATAAGTAAAAATTGAAGTTGAACTTAAATTTCTGTACAAAAATTTTATTTTAATAACATAGAAAACTAAATAAATACAATTTATTATCACGAGAGTCTAAAACAATGAAAAATGCGTGTTATCGACGTCTTTCGAACTTTTGACGGAAATCTAGAATCAATTGTAGGTACTATTCCCAAAAAATGATAAAACACTAGAAATATGGAGAAACTAGTCAAACAGTCGCGAAACCAACATTTTTGTATAAAATTAACGTTGTTGCGAAATTTCTGCGATATATAGACAAAACCGTACCGTGCGACGGTGATTCACTGTGACCAGCAGTCTGAACAAGCGACAGACATCCGGCGCGAGTGATTACTTAAAAAATTTAGCAACCTAGTGATAAACAAAAAGTGCAGCCAATATTTAAGTGACGTGAACTAGTGCGAACCTGTCTGAAATATTATAGAAACGATAAGTGTTAATTAAAGAATGGTGCTCCGATTAAATTCGTATCCAGTAACTTTTCGAAAAAAAAAAGTTTGAATAATTTTTAATGTATCATTTGTCTGCTACAGCATGTATGCATTAACATATTTCGCTAATTAAAAAAATCTAACAATTCATATGGATTTTTTAACATTTTGGAGTTGAGTAACAAACGTGAAAATTTATGATGTGGGTCTCTCGGGATCCCTCAAATAACTTGGTTAAATGATACCTGAAAGTTTTATATAGACAGCGGGCGAGGCAAGCGAAATGTTTAGTTTTCAAATATTTTAAAGGATTACTAAAATTAAAATTACTCAACGCTGGCAACCCACATATTATGTGTTTATCCAGTATTTATGTATATTTCAATTTTTATTTCAGAAAATTAAAAAACATCATTAAACCCACATGAATTTCATCGACCAGCTTTGATATACAGTCAACGGACGCCTAATAAATAACTGGTCCACGGATTCAGTGAAATGACTGGTTAATCCTTAAATTTTGCTTATTAATTACCTATATTAGATTTAGTGTAAGGGTAGTTAAGAGCAATACGAGTATTAGAGATGATCAAGAGCTACATACGGTTCATATTTCTTTATGGAGTTGAAACATAGACATTGAAAGTAAGCACTATTAAACTTTTAAAGGCATTTGCCTTTTTTATTTTTTTTTACTATGCCTAAAATTGAAATTGTACATTTCCTTGATGTAAATATTTAAATAAAATTTGTATGACTGGACGGCAGTTATAAAAATAGTGCCCTAGAATAGTTTACTGCTATACGAAGAATTCAAAGTGAGCCAGTTGTCCAGTACCTATAAGATTCGAAACGCCCGTACACAAAAGAGACGATGCAAACTCACCTTTGGATTCTCTGATTTTCCAGAAAACTCGGTACTCCACATTTCCACCAAAGGTATAGGTTAGTGTGGGTATTGTGCGTAATACGCGTTTATGGATACGATAGGAGTGTACTATACTCACACTAACTGAATTGAAAACTTATATGAAAAGACCTATAATACCACCAAAAAACATGTTTCGACATTTTTAAACACACTGTGTATAAATAATTCTGCTTATTTTCCATGAAAAAATTACGAACATGAATAGCGCGTTTTAGGGATTAAAACTGGTATTAACGACCATTAGGACTACCTACCTTATATAATTTACATTATTTATTCAATATTAATTTTCTTTGATGATTATTGTTCTTTAAAGTTGAGTTTTAACGTATTCATCATATTTAAATTAGCTTAAAAGCTTTTTAATTAAGCTGTATAAACTCATCAGATTAAAGTTTTTAATTCAGAATCCGTACAAGTGCTCTATCTACATTTTAATATTGAAGTCTGCGAATTAATTGTTGGGTTGTACTAAATCCCTTAATAAAAATGATAAAAATTAGCGTGTGATTATAGCCTAGAAACGATAATTATCTGAATGATTTTTGATAAAATGGTGGAGTTTTAAAAAAAAAGTTTTTTTCACAAAAAAAACTAATAAAATCCGCTTTAACAATTTTTTTTTTACCGAAAAAATCCTATATTATTCTTTAGATAATTAATTTTTTAAGGTATTGTTAAAATTTGAAAAAAAGGTAAAACATTGTTTAAGTTCTGGCTAGATAACCAATTTCAAAAATGCTGTTTCGAGAAAAACGCGTTCAAATATTTGAATGTTTATATTTTCAGATGAACCGTGGAGTGTAAAAAAAAGGCAGCAATATTTAAAAAAAATGCAATCCTTGAGGATTACTGATTTAAAATGTACTGAATTCAAAATTTTATAGAAAACATAGCCTAAAAATTTATGTGAAAAAGGATTTTGAAAGGGATAGACACACAAAATTTATAATTCAGTACATTTTAAATAAGTAATCCTCGGTGACTGCTTTCAAAATATTTTTTTAAAAGTTTTAAATATTGCTGGCTTTACATTTATATCAAAAATTGTGTTTTTTTTTCTTTCTAGTTAATATACCTTCAGTTTACGATCTCAGGATCATAAAATTTCCTTTCAACAACAAATTTTTCATCATCTTCGTCTTTTCTCGCAGATTTTATGCTCGAGCGAGCTGTATTGTTGAGTGAGCAATCGTTGTGATCATGAGCAACGTTATAATTGGCCTCAGCACAAAAATTTTAACATATAGTCACAATAATATCCAGAACTTATATTATCTGCACAACACTTCAAATTCCATCGTTAAACGGCACACGAGCATATCAGAAAAAAATCTCGAGGACTATTTTACCGCTCAATGAACCCTTCGGTGGTATCTACCACGTGGTGGCATTGAAATTATCATTACCTTTTTATGTAAACCCTTATATACATCTTAAAATCTTGTGGACTTTTGAATTTTTTTGGCAAACATCTGACACTCTTATCTTCGGCTTCGATTTCAAGTCGAATCAAAAGACGCCGTGTTTTATTTTTTCTTCTTTTTTTAAGAATATACTTTTTATGCTACTCATTGTCATTTTTTACATAAAACTTACTTACCAAACTAAACTTACTAGTGAAGGAGTATGAGCTCGATAATGTGCCATTCTCGTAAGTCGGCCCTCGGCGCATGGGGAATGGTCCCGCCCGGAAATAGGCGCAATAAGACCTAATTTTTAGATCATCTATTTTCCGGGATCTTCATTGTCTATTCCCCCTACTCATGCGCATACATATTTTACTTTTAACTGTGTTAAATTTGATTGGTAAAAACTGACACTACTGATTACAGGGATGTAGTGAACTCATTTTAATCCATTTTTTAAATCCTTCAAAAACAACATAATTTTTCTTTTATAAAATCAATAACTATGTACAATTTTCTTTCAAACCTGCGATATATTTAAAAAAATATATATATGTAATTTTTCCGTAGAAATCTTGAAAATATGCTGGGTAGAAATCTGGGTAAATATGCGGAAAGGCACAAATCATACTGCTAAGAAGCAGTAAAAGAGTAGTCTGGAAAACTCGTTAAATTGAAAAAAAAGGATGAGATACTGGAGACATTTCTTCCAGAAACTTCTAAATGAAGCAAATCCGGATTTGCCTTATGTTTCCTTGAATTGATTCAGAATAGAAAAGAACTTGGGCTTGAGACTTTTCATGAAGAAAATTATACCGACTTGAAAATTCATAAATATTAAATTAACTAAATGTATAGAATTACGTCATAATTCCGTGTTATTTAAATAAAATTACTTACAAATGTGAATAAAATAGAAAAATGTTCATATGAATAATAAAATATTTATTTGCCACCAAAATATAAATCCGCAACCGAACTACTCTCATATATTACTGAAATGTGTTTTATTTAAAAAATATTTTATATAAGTCAAAAAATAAAAAAATGATAAATTTATAACTACGTCATCTAACGTGTTCAAAGTATAAAATAATATGGATTGATTGTAATATTGATAACTATTTGAAAACGAAATAATGAATTCCCTTAATTGTCATAAATTTTTGTATGTTATACTTAAATTTTCACGGTTGTCTTTTTTCAAGAAACTAGATTTACAGATTTTATTTTCAAGTACTCTAAGATATCATATAATTATTTATTAAATAAATTATTTGATCTGTAGACATATTATGCATTTTTCAACAGGCAAAATACATCGATATTTATATTTTCTTACGTCAATTTTAGTTTTTCTTCAGGCAAGTATATTTTTGAAGTTTTATTTATAGGTAAGCATATACGTATGATGAACAATTTGTCAAATTCATACCCATATATGCCAATGTTTCATCTTTATTATGATTGAGTTTATAATGCATCCAGTAATGCGTTGTTTTCCAATACCAGTTTAAAAAATAACCAAATCATATTAAATACAGCATGCAATGGGAGATAGCAAATTGCAGACACTAATAGCCACGCAGTGGTCACTATTTGCCGCGCAACGGAGAGTTTAGTTAATATGCAATTGCAGTCACCGATGGCCGCGTAGCGGGTACCGATGGCCGCGCAGCCATAAGTATAATTATTTAGTTAATAATCGAATCATTTTTTAGTCATAAAAACAATTATCTGTGACTTACATTAAATATACAAATAAGAAACTGTTTGCGCGACACGTTGCCGCCATATTTATAGAGATTGTATTGTAGACGTTTCGAGAATTTATCAGATTATCTCAGACCTTTGCAATAATTAAAAATTTACTGTAAAATGTGTAGAGTGCTGTGAAATTTTAGATTAAGTAAAATTCGTACGTCTCGTGACATTTTTAATAATTTTTAAATTTAATTTGAAACGTACTTTAAATTTTATTCAGTTTTCGAGAATCGCAGTTTAAAAGTACATCGTAAACAGGTGTAAAAACGAACTAATTTAAATTAAATTTTTATTATACTAATGTGTTAAAGCATTACAAAGAGATTTCCATTTCAATTTATGATAATGAATTTTATATTACTTCTTTCAAGAGATGCTGGACAACAAATATTCCAAGTAATGATTAATTTAGAATACGAATATTTAAAAGCTCGAGATTTTAACATAGGAAACAAATTTTCTGTTTCAAAAGAAAATTAATAATTTATAAAGAAATTTAAAATGAAAAGGGAATTTATATTTAAAACGTCCTCCATACTGTATTTCACAAAGAATTTTACATCGAGCACGGTCTTTGACAATTTATTATTTTATCATTTTGTAATAACTGTTGCATTAAGTAACAGAAAAATACAACATAGATTTGACATATATCATCGTATATTTACATCATAACTATTTTTGAAGTGTCTGATAATGAAAATGGTACAACATTATCATGGTTGTTGCGTGGTATTTTCAGTCCAATATAACATATCAGTTTTAACAGTATTTTACAATGCAGCATAAAATAGTTATTGATTCAGTATTTAAATAATAAATGCGACATAGGTGCAATAGATGATATGAAAATATATATGTGGGATATAAAAGCAAAGGCAGCAATATCCAAAAAAAAAATTTATTGAAAGAATTGAATCATCGACAAATATATAGAACTTTCAAAATTTTATAATGTATGGATGTTTTTACGATGTAATTGTTTAACTTTGCATTTTGTAGAGTGATCACTTATGGGGGAATACCTACCTACGAAGCGCGAAAAAGGGCAATTTTTGTGAATTTTTTATATAATATATATAATAAATAAAATATATAATAAATATCAATAATGGTATTTGTATCATTTCTACATAAAAGTACATTCTTTTAAAAATATGTAAAAAAAAATATTCAACATTGACGGAAAATTCTTGGGTTTTATCGACTGCCGAAAAAAAGTGCCTCCGCGGTGACCGCTCCCATTTCATCTGTAATTATCAGAATAAAAAAAAACAAAAAGATTATTAAAATTGATACTTTAATTGACGTAGGTGTTTTTGAAAATATAGATTCTTGATAAATAGCGGGCGTTTAAATTTAAAGTAACGTTTTTTAGGAAAAAATTCGGGTTTATTATGCCGATAAAAAAACTATGCCACTTAAAAAAATCCTACGACAAAGACTAGATATTTATATATAGAATAACCACTAGAAATTTTAAGTTGATCAGTTCAGTGATTGCCGAGATATTTTGGTCACCGATTTTTAAAACATGGTTTCTAATAAAACGCGTTTGAAAATTGAGCAATATATGAAAATAAACAAAACTATGTGATTATTATCAGCTATAACTTTGTTATTTTTTTTAATTTTGGCTTGAAATTTTCATAAAATATTATTAAGCTTAAAAAAATATAAAACTTTTAAAATCGATTCTTTCAAAATGGTAGGTATTCCCTCTTAAGCCAGCTTATACGGTTGTAAGCCCTGAGCCATCATACAAGAGACTTCCACAAACTTTTCTCATATATAAAATTTGCATCGTCTTCTATAATTTCCTAAGATTTCTATAATTTATCCTTTAAATTTCAAAATTATTTATTTATTCATACTCCCAGTGAAAACCTTGAAACGTGTAAAAAAATGTGGTTTCGAACCAAAAATATAGGTAATACCATTAAACATACATAAAAATATATATCGCGTAAACAAGACTCGTATTTGAAATATATTTGACAAATGAACAGTTTTCTTATTAATATTTTTCTTAAAGAGGAATTATTAAATTGCCTCATTTAGGATAAAATTCTTTAACAAATAAATATATTAGTGTCAGAATCAGTAAAATATAATGCCTTGTACATTATTTTTGCTCAACAGTTTTTTTCGAAACCAAAGTTATTCAGAGATTTTATAAATCTAAATTCAACATAACCCTAGTTTAATGAATTTGACATTTTCTTCCGGCGCCTAATGTCAAAGTTGAATATGCTGAATGAAATTAATAAATTCGAAATCGGAAACTTCTTCATTCATTTATCGTGTTTTGCATTTCCGTTGCTGCTTTCAAGAATTTTCTCCTATAAATTGAGCGTAGAATATTTTAATAGGCATGATGACAGATTTTGAAATAACGTTCTGTATTGTAGGTACACGTCTGCTATTACCGAATGTCTACTATTATTTCAGTAATGAACTAAGTTTTTACGCAAACAATTGCATTTTCATTAATTTTGCGCCAAAACGCCCGCATCTATCATTTCGTCTACGTGACGTCAAGCCTCAGTAAACATTGCATTGTGTCTATGGCAACGGTTTAAAGACACGGTGATTGAGTAACATTCGCTCTGACCGGTGTTTCAGTTAAAATGGCGATTTGCACAATTTTAAACTTTTATTTTATTGAAAATCTTATTAATCTCAAAGTGTACATTAAAACTGGATCATTTTTTAAAATCCTTTCAAAATATTTTCTTCTCTAAAATCATTTATTCTTTAATTTTTTAATACTGTCATCATGTCTATTGAAATGTTGCACTACGAAGCGACTGCCAACTCAGTCAATGATATTGAGTAATAAGCGTTAGTTTGTGTAATAAATGTAATAAAGAAAAAATCTTAACATAACCGTTATAATTCCATTGTCAAACAATAAACTGAGTAAGTTTTGCAGTAACTCTATTATGGAATTAAATTTTCCCTCCCCATAAATACCCCGGTTTTAATTCACACCTAATCCGGGAAGGGTTATTTATACCAAAACAAACAGAGCGAGCACTCGCTGTTACGTAATTATTACGAGATGCTTCATATTACCCTTAACCCTCGCGTTACAGATACCACACCTTGCTTTTTTTTTCTAATTTGATACCAATCAAATCAATATTCTATGCATTTTTGGATGATTGAAGTTAACGTCATAAATATAAACTAAACCAAAGATCTCATCGATTATCGATTTCATACTCACAAGGAACTATAGAGCAGTGATGGCTAACCTTTTGCGCTCGGTATGTCAAACTTCAGAAAAGAAAATATATATTATAGATGATAAAAGATAGATTTAAGATGTCTTATAAAGATGAAGCTACTTTTTTATGGAAAAATAGGTATGGAAGTCGTTTTGGGTGTCCATAAGGCTTACAATCTATCGTAGGGCTGGCTTAAGTGATCACTTTACACAATGCAATGATCACTAATTTCACCCATGATAGGCTACTACATCTATCAAATTTTCGGAAGTTATATATAATTTCACGTGTCGTGGCTACGGGAATAATTTATGAAAACACTGGAAATTAATTGTCGATTTATAAATTAATTATTAATTAACTTTTAAATTATGAAAGTCACTTAAAACTAATTGAACGTAATGCCATTCCTTAAATTACAATATTTCGCAGTATACCACTCGTAAATGAACACTTAATTATCACTGGTTAACACGTATTTTACATTCACTAGAACTTTCCATCCAATTCTTGCTCGTAGTAAGTATCGCATTTTTTTTCAACACCCATAAGGTACTTCTCTCGATTATTCGCTTTATTTATTGCTTATCAATAAATTTACGAATCGCCACACTGAATTCGCGATCGATTTCGCACTAAATGAATTGTAATATGTGTATTAATCCTCACAATCCACATTGATAAACATTACCACCTACAACAGCTGCCAATCAAAAAGCCAAAATATTCACCACTTTTCTATTGTAGGAATAAAACATTTTAATCAACTACAGAGATGCAAGATACTTCTCATAATGTCTCATAATTTAATAAAACATCAAGATGTCTCGTAATTTTTAAATTCATTTCAAATAGTATTTTGGTTTTCATTTAAAACTTTAACTGTGATGGGTCTTAGTCGTCTATCATCTGCTGTGTGATGGTGATTTCTGAGCCATGACTTAACGAATGGTGTGGAATCCCATGATATCATGGCAAACCTTGGTCATTAAGTCTGATACATGTCGAATACTTAAATTTTCCCTTTCTTCTGAACAATAGTAATTAACGAAAATCCTCGTTCCGCCTCTGCAGAACTTATTGAAATTGTATTTGGTTGTATGGAATAGCGTGTAAATAGCAGGGGCGTGCAGTGGGAACATATGTTAGCATGGCTTTAACGCAACCAATTTTTTGGAAAAAAAAATCAGTATACAACATATAATTCGTAATATTTCTATAACAATTGTTATCATATGGTGATATATCATAAAAATCTGTGACATAAATATTTGATTTCTATTTTTTTCCAAAATATACGTTTACAAAAAAATTATGCTTCAATGTTCCCACTACACGCGCCTGGTAAATAGCCGACCCATTCTATTAAATTTAATATCAAATTATTACTAATACCTCTCAAGATACCTTTTCATGCAGAATCCTGCTCAATGAAAATTATGCTTTCTCTCTCAGAAAACATAATTGAGAAAACCAAAAATGCGTCAACAAATTATCACTAACCTGAATATCGGCTATTTTCTTCTGCTTCGACAGTCGAAATCGTCCGCTTCATTGATCCTCATGCCGGCTTTTAAAAAGATATCGTCGTATGTTTCAAACTTCCTTCACGTCAAAAAATAACACGCGAAGCAATTTTACTCATGAAATCCCGAAGTTAATCATCACAAAATGTACTGATTCAATTATTATTTCCGTTCATTCATTACGAAAAAATATGCATACGCGAGAAAAAACGCCAGCAATTTTGGAATTCGCGCTGCCAGAAAGAATATATGTTACAAAAACTTTTTTTTCACCACGATCCGGCTAGCGATCAGTGCCATCTAGCGTCAGATTTCGCACCAAACAGCAGCGTCACTATCTACATACATGGAAATTCGCATGTGCCTCCGAGAGAGGTTATTTTATTTTAATATTTATTTATTTATCATCTTGAGAGATATTTAGGTACAATTGAACTATTATGTCCCCTTATCAGTATTAATTCTTCTTCTTTTTCTTATTCAGCCATCATCTCTCCACTGCTGGATATAGGCCTCTTCCATACCCTTCCATCCTTCTTTTGGAATTCGGGTTCATTTCATTTGGAAGGGGTTTAGCATTAAAACACCACGCTTGCCAGTTGCGGGTTGGTGAGTTTGAAATCAGCTGCCCTTAACATAGAGAACAGACACTGTTTGTAGCCGCTCATTATGGGTCGGACGCTACTGGCTGTTGGTCTGCGAGAGGTATTTTATTTCCCTCCTACCCTCCATATCTGGTAAACTTTCCCCTATCCGCCACCTGAAGACGCATCCCCTAGTGGTTACAGGCTCCTCCGAAAAAAAATTACCTATTATATTAAAAATTAAGAAACCAGTTTTAATAGTACATTTAATTTTTCTGACCATTTCAGGAAGTCCTTCGCAATTATCTCTTAAAATATTATAGTTAGAAATCTCTGAAATCGTTTACCTTTATTTTGAACTTAACAATTTTACTTTGAATACTATTACTATCTTCGCCAGCTCTCCACGTATTGACAATTTAATCTAATTTTTAGGTATTTTGTTCAAAATTAATAATTAGATCGTAAATTTTCGTATTAACGCCACACTTATTTCCACATTTTTTTTAGCAGACCCATCTCTCAGATTACTGGAGCTAAAATATTTTTTTTACAAATTACTTACATGTTCATCTTTCTCATTTTACTTAAGTTAAATTGTTCAAACAAAAAAAAATTGGGAGTTCAAATTGACAGCCATTTTTCCTTCGCCATTCTTCGTCTATTACAAAGCATATCAGAGAGGTCCACGACACTGGGATAATGAGCTCGGGAACTCGATAATTAATTTTCAAACTTCCCTTTCTAAAGTTGTACCTGACATAAATTCCTGCGGGATCCTCGATAAAGTTATTGAATCCTAGTATATTTTTCCTCTCCTTTGTTTACAGAAACACAAATACTATCAAGTTTTGTCTCTCAAGAGACACGCAAAGAGAAAGCTTCCGGCTCTGATTATGATTTCTTTGTCTTATCCAGTTCAAGAGAAGAGAGCTTCCAACTTTAGAATGCAATTATCTGAGTTTTGATGAATATTTATTTAAAGTAAAATCGCTAGATGGCACCTGATGTCACGCACAAAATAATTTTAATTTAAATACTTTAGTAGTAGTAAGTAGTAACACAAATTTGATTTTATCTCTAAACATTTTATCCCTTTGAGTGTCATTCGGCTAATTGAGTTACATGGAAACTTCTTTAGCTTTTTCTTCTGTTTTCGCAATTATAGGCCCTAGAATGATGAGTAAAAAGGCTCTGGCCATCTCGCAGACTTGTTCTGTCTGTCTTATTGGATATCGATACATTTTTGTATATTCCCAGATCTCTCTCTTCAAGCAACATATTCAAAGTATTCCTCTTTTCTGCATATCATGGAGAGCCTTGTGCGGCTTATAAATCGAATGCAGAGTATTTTATTAAAAAAACATAAAGTTGATGTTTTCATTTTATTTGACAACAATTTTGTAACCATACTAATTTTGGAAACGGAATAAGATCAGCTATTCGATAGGAAGTTATAGACTGATATATTGATTATAGATATTTATTGATTTAATAAAAATGATATGTTTTCTTTATTATTCCATGCGAGTAAGAACTCGACAATTTATAGTCTAAATATTGAAAAATTTTAATGAATAAATATTTGGAACACATGTTAAATTGTAACGTTATATTTTTTGTTTGAAAAAATAAATATAGCCGAGTTTAAAAACAGAAGTAATTAGAAATATACCGTCTTTTCGTAATATTTTTCAAAGTGCAAATACGTAGCTTCGTGTCTGGGATTTTATATTTTTTTCTTCTTTTTAGTAGCTATTTTTTCGAAGAATTCTCCTTTTGCCACCTGAATTATAGATTCATTTCGTGTTTCATTCCTCGTTTTGTACGATAAAAGAATCGGTGGATTCCAGCCGGGATTCGGAAATAAATTTGAAAGGACATTGATCAGTTTCTTTTCCCGGGGTTGGAAAGAATACTTATTATTGTGGAGGGGGATAAATAATAATTAAACGATATAAACCTCAAAAACCTTAAATAATTTTGAAAAATTTGGAATGCACGCCCCTGGTAAATGTAAAGCGCTAAAAATTTAAAAAATGTAAACACGAAATTTTTGTGTGAATACATTTTTTTTTTTAATTTTCTACGAGCTACGTTCCAGTAATGGAGCGCGCGGGACGAGAGCCACCACACACGTAAGTAGATCATATTTCAATGGAGCAGAAGTGTCGTAAATAATTTCAGTCGCACTCTGAGTGGCTGTTGGACCAATTATTCATGCCGAATGCTATATTTTCTGGAACACCGTGAATAGGGTGTAACGAAACTTCATCCTCTTTCATTCATTTTTTACTATTTAATATTCAATATAAAAATATTTTAAAGTAAACACGCATTTTTATGTCGGATTTATTATGGACACAGTCAAGAAAACTATGTACGAGTAAGTATACAATTTAAGGGTATGCACGTACCCCACAGTATTTTCCACTTATCGGGGTATTCTGGTCTAAAGGCGTAAATTTATTACGTTTTAGAGCTTCGAGCAGAGAGGATAGAGTGCCACTCCGCTGTCCAGACATATAACTCTCGCCTCATTCACATTCATACATCTTCGTATGCAAGCTCGACGGTTGTTGAGGCTTTTAACAGAACCATCTTCCAGTATCTGCTTAATCTGGTTGTACACGTCTTTCGCGGTCGCTTCATCTTTCTGGTACCGTCAACCCTTGCGTTATATATCTTTCTTACCTTTCTTTCCTCTTTCATTCGCTCAACATGCCTAAACCGCCTGAGCGACCCTTTAAATCTATTAATTATGCTAAGATCAGCTTTACATTCATTCTTTATATCTTTATTCTTTACTCTAGCATAAACGTATTTGCCACATATATATCTAAGGGATCTCATCTTCACTGCATTCAGCCTTTTTTTTTTTAAAAAAGATTGAGATGCGAACACGGAATACGTGTAAAATCAATATTCTTACTAAGTATTTTCAAACTAAGGTTAACGCTTGTGCTATTAAAATAGGACTAACTTGTTAGTCTGGAGTGAGGTTTGAACCCGCGACCTTTGGATCACGAGGCGAGTGTCCTAACCACAAGACCAACAAAATACTCTAAGGGTCTTCTCTTTTGCCAGCTACAGGCTTCACCTCCATATTTTTCATTCTGATTTATTTGCATTAAGGCTTCACTCCCATTTTTTACAATAAATTTGTTGATGTTCTTAGAATACACAAAAAATTAAAATTGAATAAGTTATCAGCTGGTTAAGTTGAGAGTACGAAGATCAGTTTACCCCGTACTGATTGACATGATATCACAATTCTTACTTCAAATATTTTTACTTCGATTTACATACTTCAAAATTTGCACAGACCTTCAATGTTTCTCTATCGCCTCATTTTCATATAGATATTGTTTTACTATTAAAAAATTGAAGATTATAATAACAGGGTCAAAAAATTACTTTTTCTCCAGATAACCGCCATTCTGCGAAAAAAAATGTTTCGTTTCCTTTTAGGTAGGGCTATAACGACACTCTTAACTTATTAAGAACCTTTTTTTAAATTTTGTTTCAGATTATCAGAAGGAATCTTGTAAACCAGTACACCCCCTTTTTTGTTTCATTTAGCTTTGAGTTTTAAGAATAATTTGATTCACACCTTATTAAAAAATTCCAAAAAAATTAAGAAGGGTTATTGCAATTAGAAGGAAGCGTGGAATTTTTAAAAGGAGTTCATTTTTTTGTGTTTTTCTCGAATTTTCCTTTATCAGATTTTTGGAAAAGGTATCTCAAAAACTGCTTAACTGATTTTGTTTAAATTTTGAACACATCTTATAATATCTACGATGTAACGTATGATTTTTTTTTGATAAAATATGAAATTTTCTAGTTGTGGAAACAAAATAATATTGCATGCTGATTTAAACAAAAATATGTTATATTATAGACGTTATATTCCTTAACAAAAAAAAATTAAACCCTAGTGATATGATTATCTCCAGAAGCTGCGCGTGCCATGGAGAAGGACATTTGAGAGACAGCACATAGCTCCACCATTTTGAAATTGAAATAATTATTTAGTATGTAAAATATAAACCAATGGTTTACCATAGACAACGACAATAAAAATAATGTTTTGTGCGATAGTTGGGTCAAAAAAAACTTGATTATGAATCTATTTTTTGATGCGTCAATAAAATAATTAATAATTGAAACATTTGAAAAAATAATCTGCTTCATTTCTAAGAAAACATATTGTATTTAGAGAAGGGAAGAACAAAATGAATAAAGAAATAAAGGTACTTTAAAAAATATACTTGAAGTAAAAAATGAAATCAACTATAACAAATATACATGAAATTTAACTGATAATAAAAAATGATACATAAAGTGTATTATTGGAAATTAATTAATTAAGGGATTTGTTATTTTTATTCATCAAAATTAATAATAATAAAATAAAAATTAAGTCTTTATTATAAGACACAAGAGTAAGACAGGTTTTATTAAAGGCTCCTTAATAAACACTCGTTTCTTGATACATAAGCGGATATTGAAAATAGACAATAATTTCCCTACAAAATATTATAAATCACTTAATGTTTCATTAATAATTTGTGCTAAATTTATCCAAAATACTAACGCTATGTTTTTACAGTGTAATCAATTTATTATCTACAATTTCAAGTACGCAAAGTAGTCTTTCATATTGTTAGTTAAAAATCTGCATATTTATAAAAATCAATACATAGTACTTATAAAACAGTCCCTAGCGAGCGTCTATCCCTCTGTATGCGTTAATCTCGAGAAGCACTGAATGGAGTTGTGTGTGATTTTCACTGTTATGGTCTGCCTTTCTCTAGAGTTTTTTTGTTAATTAAAAATAATCTTAGCACGTATAGAAGCTGAGCATTAACGATATTTGTGAATCAAGTCGGGAAAAAGTTTGCCGCTAAAGCACTATCATGGAAAAAATTACATAAAAATTGTGTAAAATTAAATGATCTACAAAAAAGTCAATGAAAGTATAAATTTTTCTTTTAAGGATCACTTATACCAACCATTTTTCTATATAAAATTTCATCATATATATAAGTAAGATAAAATGGATAATTTTCTATCAATTTTCACCAATTTAGTATTAATCCTTATTAAATTAAACATCTTATTAATCTTAATCATTTACCGCAGATCTAATTTGTTCTGTGTACCAAATTATTAAATTAAATATCTTAGAAGAGGTGACGGTTTTAAAAAAATAAGACGTGGACAAAACTTTACCGAGCGAAGCCGGACCGGTTTGCTTGTACATATGTTTATGTTTATGTTAATTTATATAGCACCGTTTTTGCATAAAAGACGCTTCAAGGGCGCTTTACAGGTGCATCATCCCGAAAAAATGAGTTTTTAGGCTCTTCTTGAAGAGTTTCTGGTTCTCCATAGATCGCAACACTCAAGGCAGCTGATTCTACATAGCTGGGCCCGCAACGCTGAAAGCACGTTCCGCAAACTTGGTGGCTCCAGGTCTCCTTGGTACTACCAGCCTGCAGAGTGCCTCCGATTTAGCTGACCACAGTGTGAGCCAGTGATATTGTTTGGGATACAGAGGTCGATCAAATATTGTGGTGCTTTTCTTTGAAGAATTTTGTATATACACCATCAGAGAGAATTTGAAATTCATCCGCTCCGGCAGGCGAAGCCAATGTAGCTGCTTCTTATGTTGCAAGCTTCTTATGCTGCAAGCGAATACCATAAACAAGTAATGGACAAGGACAAATTGGCATAAATTAGCGCAAACGTTTGTGTAATTTTCTAGTGACAAATAGTGTAAATTAAAATACGGTGCTCCGAGTAAATTCGTGTCCATTGACTTTGTGTTTTAAATAAAAGGTTTAATTCTTTTCAGAGTTTTGTTTGCCTCCCACAACCATGATTCACTGACAGTTTTATAAAATTTAGTCGCTCATGTGAAACGAATGAAACGTCAAATATATTATTTGCCTATTATTTCTCAAAAAAGGTAAACCAAGCAAATTTACTGATTACAATGGCTGAGGATCGTTCCCCAAAACTGTTTGGTTCGCTAGGTAAAAAAATTGCCACTAAACCCAGTAGTAGCTAGAAATTTTAATAATAAATGTAATACACGGCACTTGAAACTGTAAGATATAGCAAATCTGTCTGTTTGTTTTTCTTTATTCTAGAATCTGAAATCAGCCTGCATATCAGAGATAAATAACCAAAAAAACGGAAATTTTAAAGTAACATTTTCCATATATATTAACTATTCTAAGAGACTGTAGGAAAGCTGTACTATATCTTAGGTATAATTTTAAAAAAAATCTCTATATATTTCGTAAGTTAGCAGCTGTAACCCGTCAAAAATGACGGTAATTTAACAAGTTTTTATTTAAAATAAAAAACTTTTTTCTTTAAAAAAATTAACTCTTAAGAAGAAAAAAATAAAAAAGTTACGAACGTTACACGAAGTTACGACGTTCGGACGGACGGACAGATAACAATAATGATTATAATTGGAGTACAGTTTATCATTTTTCCTAATCAAGCACACAAAATATTATATTTACATTCCTTCTTAAAAATTATAGAATTTATATGTGTATTTACATTTTCTTATAGATAATTATATTCATTTCGTGTTTTGTAAAATAAACAGTTTCGTAAATTTCTTTTCTTTCTATTTTTCATTATTATTTTGTTGAATTTCTTGTGTCTTATCCATAAATATATGAGTAAAATACAAATATTTTTGAAAAATTTTGGCATTCTTTCATTAAATATTTTATATTTGAAAATCATTGTCTTTAGCTTCAGTTTTTGTTTTACGGTATTAAAATCTTTTTAATTTTTGTATATATTTTTATTGATTTTCACGAATTTCTAATTTTTTTCTCTCTCATTCGTTACTCAAGTACAATATGTATCTATACATACAAAACTAAATGACCGTCTATCTCATACTTGTACAATCTCACATCCTTGAACCGATCTTAACCAAATGTTTAGCTAATTTAATTATAATTTAATTATAATTTAATAAGAACCCAGGGAAAATAAAGATAGCTTGCCAAATTTTTCACTATTTTACATCCACATATTGAATGTCATTCTCTTCCAATTTTTTCCAAGCACTTTGAGACCTTGCTTAAACTAGGATAACCACTTTCTGCTGGCCATCTCACCCTCAGATCAAAATGTGTAATATATTATAGTAAATTCAATTAGTTCCAAATTTTGCACTGATACTCTTAAGGACCTTGACAAAACTATACTCTTAAACTCCCCCAGATAATATTTGTCCGCATAAAGCAACGACACTCAGCTTACTTTCATCTTCAAATGTAAGTAAATTCTTTACTTAAATTATATTAAACCCGAAAAAGTATTTTATAAACATACTTCATAGTTAATATTTATATCCCTTTAATTGAGACTAGTAGCTAAGCAATCGGTTGTTGTCGATTTCTTGCTGCTAGGCCCTGCTGGCGGCTATTTTATCCGCTGCGCGGTCATTAGTGCCCACCACGCAACCGTTGGTGTCTGTAATTGGCTATCAGCCCTACTATTGCATCGTGGCCAATAATGGACACTGCGCGACTACTAGTGTCTGCGATTAGCAATCACCCATTGCCTGTTACTTTTATATTATTTGACTATTTTATTAAACTGCTAATGGAAAAACCACGCACTACATACTGCATTTTTGAAACACTCGTAATGTAGATAATGGGTACTTTCGACATTTACATACTTCCAACAATTCAATTTCTAACCTAAAAATTAAACGTCAAAATTTAAACTGCCTTCAGAAAAAATAAAATTACGTGAGATATAATTAGATAAGAAACAAAATTTCGATGTATCTCTCATTTAAGTAACTCGAATGTTGAATAATGTAGGTGTATATATAAATTTCTACAAAATTAATAAAATTAAAATGTATTTTTAAATAATCTGTATGTACACTTGGTTTCTTAAAATAGCAATGGAGAAACAGCATTGAAGCAGATCTAGCGTGATAGACACGCAAAATATATTTTATTTTCGCAATTTCTTTGTTAAAGATACATTTTTGTATTCTGAATCCAATACCGAAAAAAAAAATATGGCTATTTGCCAGAAAATGAATGAAAACGTATTACCAACAGTAAGTTTAATCGTTGACAAGCATTTGGCAATAAATATGTTACGATAATGACATGGCAATTAGAAAACGAAGTGTATTTTGTTAAAAGTTAATGAATTTTCTGAAAAAGCTTTGTTAAAAAATAACACATAGAATTTTTACTCTAATCAAAAATTAATAAATTTATATTTAGTAATAATTATATAATAAAAACACATATTTTACCAGGACTCACTTTTTTCTCTACCCTCAAGAATTCACTTTTTAAATCGCTCGAGGATTTACTTATTCGGTTCTGTCGCTCACGGTCGAAATTATCTTCAGGATGCCATGGCTTGTACACAGGAGTACTGAATTAAGCAAATGAAATGCAGTTAAATAAAATGTTTATATTAAAGAAAACACATTATTGAGAAGTTGCAATTTCAGAACGAAGTTCTGTGAATTTTTAAACAAATTTTTGTTAATCAATTCGAAAAGAAATTAGCGAAATTGGATAACGCGCCATTCCCGTAGAGAATTTAGGTACGTTAGTTCGAATCCCAGTAGCAATTAAATTTTTTTTTCGTTAATTTGATTTTTCTGTTTGTATTTTCTAATTGATAAATAAAAAAAATTGCTAAATAAAATGTTTACCATGTGTTACCGATAAATCTACGAAATATGCCCGCAGCACTAATCCCAACTCTTGATATATATAACTCGACATATGTGTGTGTGTGTTACAAAGTTCAATTAAAAGTAAAATTAATTTTTAAATACACATTTATTTTCTTTAATTATGAAATTCATCTTGGCTAATTCTTTGACAAATTATTCGATTTTCCATGAGCAGCCAAAATATGAATTATGTATGGCGTAATCTAGAAAAAGCAACTCATATGGTGGTCACTTTGCCATGTTTCCTCTGACTTCATCATAGGGGTTCAGAGTGTCCACAAGAGCACTTAATATTTATGAGTTTTAAGATATATAAAGTAAATTATTTAAATCTCTTTTAATCAATATTTTTATTTAGGTGAGACTGAATTACGTGATTGTTACACAAAATGCCGTTTGATTGTAATTCATCAGCCTATCTATCCGGCTTTAAATTATTATGTGTATTCAATTCAAATTCCCTTATAAAACTAAAAAAAATATGCCAACAAGAACATGGAGAAAAGATGGGTTATTGTAAGTTTGCTTCGCAAAACAAGATTATTTTTAACCATAAACAAACAAGAAACTGTCGTGGAGATAATGCATTACTGAAGTTTTGGCAATTAGTGACAAAAATATCGAGGCACTCATTTGATTAAATATTGTGTGTCTGTGAATAAATCTTAATTTGACTAAAAACATTTTTAAACTTTTTTCTGTTTATTTTTCTTTATTTTGTTAATATGCAACATAAAAATTGTTTGTATTTCTCAAATATCGATATAATTATGTTGAAATAAATTTAATATTGAATTTTCATAGATATACTGAAAGTTTCAGAGCTCTAGCTCTTCGGAAAGTAAGAATTAAATAAAATTAAAACAATTTTATAAGTTAATTTTATAATTTTATAATTAATAAAAAATATGTAGACAAACAAACAGACAAACAGAAAAGTGAAGCTAAATAAAATACATAAAAGCAGTACACATGGAAAAACGAAAATTGTGAAATTGATAAAATGGCGTCTGTTTAATTTTTTTGATAATTATTTCGATTTGTATTTTATCTAGTGATATAATAATGTTGTGAGCTGAAAACAGTGGCATTTATCTAGAACGTACAGACAGAATATGCTGTAAAAATTTGCTTACACCAGATCTTATCGTTCTAGAGTATTTTCTGCACCGTAATAAAAATTAACAAACACCCTATTGTCATTTTCGTCCACTAAAGATGGTCTACTGTAGTGATAGCGGATATTTTGGGCTCGGTGTGTCAAAATTTTAGAAAATACCTAACTTAACTCCTGGCGTATTATGCATATATACGTATACAGCTGGAACTCAAGAGAATACCTAAGTATGCTCTTGAGCTCCAGAATTGGTGCGGCGGGATACGTACTTGTTCTTGTGTATAGTCATTTGTTGTTTATCGGGCTGGGGTCGGTTTCTTGCCAGAGTTCATTAATTTTGATGCATGCGTACTATTGTATATATAATATTGGAGATAGCATCATTGTGTGTCTCCTTTGACATGCTTGTCATAGGTTTGCGATCATTGGTCCAAGCATACATAATGTAGACAATTACTACTCTGCTATTCAAATAAGCTGTCGGTGACAACCTCATTCGCTTTACATCCAGAAGCTAATGGATATTTGGCGCTTAGTCGACTTTGTCTCTACATTTCTGTATGTAGGAATTGGATTTACCCTAAACCGTAAACTGTTCGCGATTCGGAAGGATGGGCAGATGTCATCATTGTGGTTTGCACGTCTTTTGAATCGTGATACAAATTTGGGTGAATACCTTCCGGCAATGGTATATAATTTAGCTAAAATTTAACAAAGCATTTATCATTGATTATAATTCATTAATGAGTTATAAAGTAAAACTCATTATTAATGAGATATTAAGGAAATTTCTCTCAAGTCTACGAAATTTACATTATAGTTTCCTACATGTGATGATAGATAAATGCATTGAAGTGTATTGTTCATTACACATATTCAAGTCAAATCTTGGAGAGGTATCTCACCAGTTGACCAAATGCAATTATGTATTTTAATGCAATTTCATGACAAATTTTACCCGTAGGCATCTGAAAACATATTTTATGATTTTATTTATTTTATTTAGGATGCACCCAACAAATCCCAATTCTCTCATGTGGAAGTCAAAATTTTGAAACGGTACCAAGCTTAACATACCTAGGCTCCCTGATAATAAACAACAATAATATTAGAGGAGATCCAGAAGCGCAGAGTGAGCGCAAATCGCTGTTTTTTCCGCATACAAAAACAGATGAAATCCAGACTGCTGTTCAGAAACACCAAGATATTAAGTGTACAAAACGCTTACTAGGCCTGTGCTCACGTACGCAGCTGAGACGCGGGTATTAACTGAGAGGAATGAGCGAGCACTGGACGTTTTTTGAAAGAAAAATTTTGAGGCGTATCTTCGGACCGGTTATAGAAAATGGACTTTGGCACAGTCTTACATCAATGAGCTCTATACTCTATTTAAGGAGCTAAACGTCACAAAATTTATAAAATTGGGAAAACTTTGGTGGCTGAGTCATGTGGAGAGAATGTCATCAAGTCTCAACTTGAATCTTCAAGACCAAGCAGTGAACTCAAGGCAAATAAGGCGAAGAAGTTTAGGAAGGCCAAAATTTAGATGGAGTGACAACGTCCTCAAAACATTTTGATATTACCTTATTTTATGGCCTCACTCTGACATTCATAAAAAAAATATCCTAGCGTAGTTGAGGGCCCTGAAGTCAAATCTGAAATCAAAATTTGGAGGTCGTAAGTATTTAAAGTTTGAAAATTTTCCATACGTTTTGACATTTCAATAATTTTATTTATAATATATATAACGCGAACCATAGACAATTTTTCACCAAGATATCTTTTTCTTAAAAATCATTAATAATTCTAGCAAGGTACGAACCATAATTAAGAAAAAAATCATGATGCAATAATAAATACAAAGATTTGACAAAAGGTATGTTTGATTTCAGTTTTGCCTTTAGGGCACTTAGCTACACCAGGATACTTTTTTTTAAGAAAATCGAGTGAGGCCATAAAGTAAAGTTAAGGCGACATTCTTCCTTGGAGCTTCGGAACTGGAAAGAGCTGGCACTAAACCGAGATGATTGGAGGAAGACTATTGAGGAGACCAAGACTCACCAGAAGTTGTAGTGCCAAGAGTGATGACGATGATGACTGGATACAAAACAAGAAAACATCTATAATTTTATCATTGATATAAATTAACTTTGTTAAAACCACTTATTTATTGAAAAAAATTCAACATGTTTCGAAGCCAATGGCTTCTTCGTCAGGATAACAAAAATAATATTTAAAAATCAAAGTATAGATCAAAATATTAAAAAGTTATATATGGAAAATGATAATATAAAGTACCAATAAACATGAAAATAAATTTAAAAGATAACTATTTGCAAAAAGGACCTGATTATTTATAACATTCAATTTACTATTTACACTCTTTCTTATTTCCAAAATTTCTAATTTATCAAATTGTGATTCTGTTTAATTTGTATGTAAAATTTTTAAACCCTTATTAATATCAAAAGAATGATCCATTGCCAAAAGATGGTTAGCAAATTAATTTTATCATTCGTGAATAATTTTCTTTGACAAACTAGCAGATGATTGTCCAGTAAGAGTATGAAATAAAAAAAATGCATATTTGACAACGTTTTGAAAAGGTTCGGGACTCCTTCTGTAATACAAAAATGCAGAAATACCGGCGTGCAATATGAAAACAGAGGACAAGCTGCACGGGACGCGGAGCGCTACATTATGCAGAGTGCGCTGTTTCACACCGGCTGCAGTTCTCCCTCCGCAGGGCGGACTCATTCCCAACCGAAACAAATTTCAACTAAAGATGACATTATCGTAAGTCAAAGCAAAACCTAAAATGTGGTATATATGTTACAGCGAATTTTCATTTTTAGTGAGGCTATACTTTCACTAGTAGAAATGTACTTTTCCCGGTCGGGCAGTGAAAACATCTAAATCAACGAATTCTCAGATTCACTACACATTATCCGTGAAAATATATTTTGTTCACGAATGCGCGCATTACTCAAAGCATAGACAATATATCGGTGAAACTATCAATTTGTACACGTAATTCTTAAAGCGTAGAAAGTATAAAGGCGGCACTTCACTAGGCGATTTTTATTCATTTTGCGGTCCTATTTTAACTCCTAAATTAAAATAGGACAGCGGCACCGCAAAACGAATACGAATTGCGAAGTAAGGTGTCGGCTGAAAGATCGCGCACTCGGGTTTTTTATGATATCTGACGACTGCCGGAACAAAACGAGGTTATGTCACCATCTAAATATTGGGGGGTTAAGGTAAAATTTTTATTAATGAATATGTATTTTGTCAATTAAGTTTATTAAATATGCTTTTTTTATAACAATACTACAAAAGTTTATTTCTTACAAATATAGAAACATAAATAAACATACACCTGGTATTATTAATTTTAAACGAACCTTTAAAAGTGCGTCAAGTAACAAATACTCGATGCGAAAATACAAAAAATCAAGGAGATTCTAAGTCATCATTTACGTTTGAATTCATTCAGATTCTTCCGCATTTCCAATTTTCTATATTTTTATCAAAAATGTGTCTAATGCCATTTGCGTTTCTTGTTTGCGCTGTGTAAAGCACGTGTAAAGTGGGTGGTAGACGTACAACATAAAGTGCGCGGTTTTTAAGTTCGCAAACTTACTCGGCTCGACGTCGGTGACAGACGTGAAGCTTGCTCGCACCGTATCATTTTTATGAGTTTAATCGACTGTATTTTGAATTATAAGATGATCAGAATTTCGTAAGTGTTCGCGATTAAAATTTTAAAAATATATTACGTTTTAGTTACCTACCTAAACTAATCCAGTCCAGAAGTGTGACAGTTCGAGAAACAGAACTATCGCCACAGAATAGAGAATATGCTATCGCTCAAAGGATAAAAATTAGAAATACTGTCGCTTTGTGGTGATTTTGGACTAGACTAGTGTATAATGAGACACAAAACGCAAAATAAATTTTTAAAAACAAGGTCCATGTGCCATTAGAATCTTGTTATAAAATCATATAATGAAGAATTGGTGCAGCCGAAACTTTCAACTTTCAACACTTCAAAATGACTATTTTAATAATATCCATAACCTACATAATGTTGATATGCACAGAAGAAATTAATAATGCAGTAAGAACCTTGTTCACGCAATAACTTATTAAATTGTTATTCAAGGCCCGGTTGTTTCAATTTGGATAAATAAAAGTTCGTTTAAAAGCATAGATTTTTACGGAAACGGATTTCAGACTTGTCAAATTTAATTTTTGACAGTTCGGAAACCAATAAATTCACTAGTAAGTAGAAGTTAAAATATTGTATTCATTTCTATTTGTAAAAACTCTTTGAATATGATAAGAATGACCTTGAATATAATTTCTCTAAAATGCCAGTGAATGATGGACTCACTAGAAAAACAGATTCACTGTAACATATAAATAACATACATACAACTTCCAAAAATTTGATAGATGTGGCGGTCAATCATGGATCACCTAAGCAAGCTAAGTAGTAAGCCCTATTAACACCCAAAGACTTCCATAACTACTTTTCCCTATATATAGCTTCATCTTTATGATGGCTCACATATAGATGTCTCTATTATTTATCTTAAGTCTCTTTGGGGACAAAAATAAAAAGTTTTCTTGAAAAAATTTGAACAGTATTAAGAATATTGTGAAGAAATTAATACATACAGAAATACGAATCTCGGGAAACGCTGGATAGTCAAGGCTTTACGAAATTAGACATTGTACTAATTCTCATTTATTACGCGAAACTTACGGCACATAGTGTTTATATTTAAACAGGATAAACCGCCCCTTTAAGCAGCCCTGGTCGAGCCGCGTTGCCTTTTCGAGTTGTTTATATGTCGGGAGCGTGCGGAGATCTCCGGGCATTTGTATAATCTCATTAGGATAATTAATTTATGAAAGTCCAGTCGGGCGGAAAGCCTTAAATATGCACAAAACGTCTTTCCAAGTATGCTTTGTGTAATACATTACAATGAGGGGTACGCTTCAGCGAGAAAACATATTATTTTAAAATTTAATTTTTAAAACCAGAGAACTACTGGCAACACTCATAATCGGAAATGGGGATCACGTGCGTTCTTTTATTCCACAAAAAAGGATTATCAGCTAATTCATTTTTTGTTTTAAGTCTTTTTATTTGCGCATACTGCATTTTTCATTAATTATACATCCCATGTTTACAGAATTATTGGCCCAGTCAATTTTATTTGAAAAATAACAATAATTAATTCAGTATTCAATTCAATTTATTTAATAAATAACATATAGATTACAAACTTTAATTTTATTGGTATATTTTATAACATGATAATTTAATTAAAATAAATAATAATTATTAACAAAGGTGTACGAGTATCCTGCTTTGGAAAACACCTTCAAAGATATGGAACAGATCAATATCCAAAATGATATTGTTCAACATAGCGGTAGCTTTTCCAACGGGCATAACCATTGGCAGTTTGGTCCTTTATATTCCAATGTGAAAAAATCTAGTTTGATGCTGTCTTGGGTAATTATAAGAAACATCTAAACAAATTGAGTTGGTCAAAAGAATAAGGAAATGCATATATATGTTCATAAGATTGCGTAACACACTAACCATAGATAATTTAAAAATGGTTTATTACGCTTCTGTCCATGCACTACTCCAATAGGGAATCATTGGATGGGGAGGGGCGTATAATAACATCATAAACACAGTGAAAGTAATCCAAAGATCAATTATAAAAGTAATATTAAAAAAAATAAAAACCTTCTCTACACAATTACTTTTCTCTAAATTCCAATTTCCAAAATTAGAGAATGTTTACAAAAAAACGTCAATTATACAACTAATTAAAGAAAACATAACTGCTAAATTTGAAAAAAACACATCACTAAGATTCAAAAATAATTTTAAAATCCCAAAATATAATACCAAACTGTGTCAACAAAACTACATATACTTGGGCATAAAAAACTTCAATAACCTACCTACAGATATTAAGAAAATCGATGACTTACAACAATTAAAGAAAAAAATAAACCAACACTTTAGATCGATACAATTTGACAATGCATAACAAGACATATAGCTAAGGAACAAATAAGCCAAATCCAAAATAAACTAATAAATTGTAAGCCCCTCACCAAGCACATGAGCAAGTCTCATTTTTGGAGAGGCAAAGCAATAAAATAAAATGTATCTAAGTAGATTGTAATAGACAAATGTATTATGATTTAAATGTAGTTTTAATATTTAATAATAAGAAATAAAAAAAATAATAAAAATGCTTCTCATAATTTTAGGATTTTTGATCAAACCGCGCAATAATCGATACATTAATTCTAGTCGCCAAACTATTCTAGCCAAGCACATCCTGGAAAAACTTGGTTGGCTTGAGCCAAGGATAATGCCCATTCTCTCATGCGGTGATTATCAAGCCTAGAGTCATTTCTATTAGCAAAAATAGCACTACAAATTCATTGTCCAGCCCAGAGCTCTTATTTGCTAAGATAGCACTTATAATTCATAATTTGTCTGAGTCTTTTTCATTTACATATTTATACCTGGAATATACATGCTGTTTCTGGACAAAATATTTGTTCATGCCTAGGTTACATGTCGCACGACAGACGGCGTCGATCTTGGATCCCACGCTTGCGAAGTGATGTTTTTTTCGTAAAACTTGTTGATTTACAACGCAATCTGTAATTGTGTTGATAATGAGAAACACCCGGTGTTGTAAGAAACCGTTCTTACAACACCGGGTCCCACGGCTGATTTTAGCATTAAAAAATGCCAAGCAGGTGGCGAATTAGCAAGACCGATATAGGAGCTTTTGCTTATAAAACTGTCTTGGGTAAGCGGTGGGTCAGCCCACATTGTATTAGTTGATTTATTTATATATAAAATTTGAATTCTATTTGGAACGTTATTTCAATTTTATTTTTCATAAAAGTGTATTTTTATTGCTTTGTAATTATGATATCTTCGTAGAAGCTTTATAAATACACTCTTGAAAAATATATTTTATACACTTTCAACATACAAAAACACCATTTGAATACAACGCCTCGATTTTTAGGTGGATTTCGAATTTCAAAAATGGGCCATCCATTGGTTGTTTGTGATATATTGAACCTAATTTTTTTTTGTTTTCAAATGGTATTTTGTATGTTAAAAATGCATAAAATATAAATATTTTTTTAAAAGTATTTTAAGAGTATATTAATTAAGCCTAACGAACCTTACATCAATATATTAATTCTTAATCTCATAAAAAAATCATCATCTGTCTAGATTTTCTTTGTATTCTCCGTTCAGAAATTTTGTGATATCTACTTTACTTACCCGACCAAGGTCGACACTGCAGAATTTCACTATTTCAACGTTCATCTGTCAGTCTTGCTACGTACCCGATATAGTTACATTTTATTTTTGCGGCAGTTTGTACAATTTTAGTTACCCAACTTAATATTGTCATGAAATGGCAAAAAAAGGAATTGAAGAGCAAAATAACGTTTTGTTACTCCATTTTTTTGATTTGCATTTGTGTTTTGAATTAACAAATATGGAAATCATTGAATAATAAAAGAAACATTGACAGAACTTTCTGTTGCTCTGTTTTAAAGTTCGAAATAATCACTAACGTCCTTTTGGCTTCCTACCCTCGATATTATTTTCTAATTGTTCCAACTCGACCAACGTTCCATTTTGCGTCAGTAACTCTGGCTTGTTTTGTCAGTAAAAAAATATTTTTATACCATATCCATACCTACCCTTCCTGCTAGGCTAATTTTACGCATCTTTAGAGTCTTTTCCTATACTTTGGATACCACAGTGGGGTGATATTTTACATAAAAAAACTAAGACACCCTGAACTTGAGAAACAGCCTCGCGATTGTTTTGATAACTAAGCTTATACGAAAGACTAAGACTGCTGATTCTAGGAAATCAAATAAATAATTATGAATATTCGCAATTATTAGTCAAGAGATATTTATTACCTTCAAACTTACACGAACGAAGGGTTTTTGGCTATTAATAATTACTGCCCATATTTAACTAGGTTATCTCTAAAGCTAATTTACACAGTAAGTTACTGTACAATGCAAACTTTGCCTTATCCTTAGTTCCGGAGGTCTGTGTTTGCTATGGAACCTATGATTATGATGATAAGGTATATGGTTAGATAACAATAGCCTTTATACTGAATGCCTTTAAGTGAATCGTCAACGTTTTTTAATCAAAAAGCACACCAATATCGATTGAATACTTCGTTCCATGTTAATGAATATGTAGGTAATCATATTTTTAATATATCGTCGCTGTATATATAATTAAGCCTGTGTGCCGTTTAATACGTACTCAGATGAATGAATCAATTTGTGAATTTTTCATATAAATAATAGAGATATACTAAAAAAAAACATTTTCGTTCATCTGGCAAGTCTGCCTAGTAATTATTTAAAATATTTTTTATAAATCTTGTCTCAGCAATTATTTTTTAAAACATTTTCATTCGTTTATCTCAGAATGTACTAAAACGGCACATAGGCTTAATTATGTATACAGCGACGATATGTTTAATTTTTTCCAAGAAAATGTACCTAGCATTGACAACAAATCAACAAATCAATTTATATTATTTCAAAAAGCAATCGTTTCATTTCGTACAATAATAAAATTACTAATTTTAAATAAATGAGAACATTATTTTGAAATATCTAGTGGAATTTTATGTGATTTCAAACTGAAATTTCACGATGAATGTTTATATCAAAATATACATACAATACCTACAATATATACATACAATTCATGCAACACATAAAAAATCTACAAAAGGCAACCTATATTTGAATGCATTAATTTTCTTTAAAATACAAATTGCACCCGAGTTTGGAGTTGTGTTTCATCGAGACATAAAAGGTCACGAACCACGTAAATTGAATTCATTGCATGCTTATTACTTACTGGCAAGAGCTACTTCTGATGTTGGGGCGGTTTTTATGCGAATAACTTAGTATTCAAGAGACTCGCCGCATGACATGTACAGAGAGAGCATTTAACCACCCTGTGGTAATTTTGGGGTTAATTTTACCCCATTTTTTCATAAAAATAAGTATCAGAAATCAAATTTAATATTTTTGATACGTTCATTAGCGACATATTTTGATCACATTAAAATGAATGCAACTATTCATTGTCAAAGTTAACAATATAAATTTTCTTTTGTGACGTATTTTGATGACATTAAAATAAATTAAACTATTTTTTGTCAAAGTTAACAAAATAAAATCCAACAGTTTTTTAATGAAAACAAATTTTGAGGATAAACAAAAAAAGAATCGCTGACGGAACATTAACTCAGAAAATAAGTTGCGTTATTATATTACATCTATACTAATATATAAAGAGTTAAAGTATGTAAGTTTGGGTGTAGGAGGTAATCTCCGAAACTACTTATCTGAATGAACTTTCGGGGTGGACATAGGTTATGTATTATTCCATATCGTGGCCTATTATATATATACAACTAAAATCGACGAATAAATAGTCGAGCCACGAGTTTTTTACGAACGCTGAATTAACGGTAGAGATATCTAAATACTTTCTATAAAGAAATTGTAGAACTTAAAAAGTTTGAAAATAATATATATTATATATAGATTATATATATATATTATATTTCTTTCTTTAGATTAATAGACAAATTCATAAAATGTGACTAAAAGTTACTAAAAATCTACGCGTGTGAAACCGCGCGGGTAAGATAGTTTTGATAAAATAATTGCAATAACATTTTTTTTTGTAAGATACAGCAGGTATCACTTTCAATAGGTTCAGTATTGTGCTGAAACCTTTGGTAGTTTTTTGTATCTGTTAGGGTAGTCAGTTTCTTTTTTCGTGAGGCTTAGATGATATCCATATGGAAAAAACCTGTTGTGAGACAGGTAGTAAGTAATCAGGACTATAAGTTAACTGTTAATATATTTTAGAAGATTTACTTAAAAATAAACAATTAATATTGTCACGTATCGCGGGAGGAATTAATGAAACGCTGGAATTTTATGAAGAATTTTTTTTTTTGGTCGCAATCCTAGGATTGGTCTGCAACAAGCACTCGCTTTCTCCACTCCTCTCTGTCACCTGCCAGCCTCTTCATTTCTTGATAGGTGCTACAGCGCACATCTCTGACAATCTGATCTACGTAGCTTAATCTCGGGCGGCCTATACGGTTGTTGCCTTCAACATTTCCTTCGACGATGGTTAAAAGCAGGCCCGGATACCTTATATTATGGCCTATCCAAGTTGCTCGCTGTTGGGCGATTCTGTTCAGGAGCCGCCTCTTTTCTCCCACCTTGCTCAACACCTTGTCGTTTCAGATATGTTCTGATCAATGGATCCTCGCCATGCGCCTGTAGCACCACATCTCAAAGGCCGCTAGCCTCCCGACATGCTCTGGCCGATGGTCCATGTTTCTTGTTTATCAATTTATTTATTAATTACTGATTAATTGATTTCCCAAGTGTACGAATGTTACTCTGTTCTTTAAATTAAACTGTTTCGTAAATTCATCAAGACACTTTATAATCACTTTAACACTTTATTCACTATTCACTAGAACATTCCATCCAATTTCAGTACGTATTATTTCGCTTCGGTTTACATATTTCGCTAGGTAAGAACTTTTCCAAATTATTCGCTATCGAATTACCGCTCACTTGGCTGCCCTGGCAACTCGCAACTCGTGGCTACCTTCGCTTCCGTGCCGCTGTCAAACTCACCCAAAAACAACAACCACTTACTCCTGCGCACGATACTTCTTGGAAGCCGTAGATTATGCTAGGCCGTTTTGGAAACTTCGATAGTGTTGTTGTGACATGTGACAGAAGTTCGCAATTCTTTTTGACCTCTTAACAATATGTTAAAAAATCAGTAATTATTCTGAATTAGCAATTAGTTTTGGAGACATTAGAATCATTTATGAAAAGGGATTAATAAATTTCACATTAAAATAACATTGGAATAGCGTTAAATTAGAAATCTTAGAAATTAACTAAATATTTATGTCTAATTAAATATTATAAAAAACAAATCTTTAATAAATGAAAATGAAACTTTTAAATTTATTCTCACATAAGTTATCTTTATTCATTTTAATTAGTTACAAATCCCATTTATTAAGTTTTTGTTTTTGTTAATATTTTATTTCCAATTTTAATTTTTAGTATATGTTTTATCATACCCGACCCAATAGGATAAGGGGTAGAAGAAGAAGAAGAAGAAGGAGTTTTATCGTGATCCGCAAAACATGTTGACAATTAAATAAATCGTATTTTTACACAAATTGTTTTTTTTTTATTTAAAAAATATATTTTATTAAAAAAAAAACATATAAAAGGTCATAGATGGTTAGAGTACCAAGAAGTTAAGAGGATTCTGAAAATTTCCCGAACACGTACAGCTGGGCGAAATGTATGCGAAACTTAGAAAATGAAGGGCGAAGATATATTGTAGGCGTGCATACTTCTTGCTTATATGGAAAACAAATGCAGTTACGAAGGTTAAGAGAATCAATTTTGCTATTTTGAAAACATACATTATTGTTAAAAATATTAACACAAAACAATCTTACTTAACTGATCACCACAAACAATCTTACAATTTATAAACTTATTTATCTCACACCATCGTCAAAACCTTCACTGAATTAGATGTCCAGAGAGGATTGAATATAAGCTCTGCTTTACAATATTCAAGGCTATTCACAGCATGGCCCTCAATACATAACCGACTTCTGCATTCCATTCTCCGCAAATAACAGATAACTAACACTTCACTCAGCATCAACATCTAATACAAATAGGTTAGCTGAAGTAAATCGCGTCCATAAAACTAATTTCGGTGATCGTGCTTTCGCGGTGGCTGGACCAAAGTTATGGAACAAACTACCTAATAAACTTAGACAATCAGACAGCTTACCGCAGTTCTAAAAACATTTGCATTTATTTAGATAATCCTATAAAAACCTATAGAATATGACCACAATAACATTAGCTAATGTTTTCCACTCCTAGTGTGCACTCCGCGAATACACCTAATTCTTTCAGGCACTCCAAACTATTATAGTAGGTATTAAACTATAATCCTATTTCTTGCATGCCACCTAGTGAATAAGTAATAGTAAATAAGTTTTTTTAGCAGTTTGTTTTGTAATTTTCTGTGTAAAGCACTCTTGAGGTGGTATTCGCGAAAACGGCGCTATATAAATTATCCAAATATTATTATTTACTTACTTACTTAGCATCACGTCGTTTCCCCGTGGGGGTAGGCAGAGAGGATAGAGCGCCATACTCTTCTGTCCTGACATACAACTTTCGCTTCGTCTACATTCATACATCTTCGCATGCAAACTCGACGGTTGTTCAGGCTTCTAACAGGACCATCTTCCATTATCTGGTTAATATGGTCATGCCACGTCTTCCGTGATCGCCCTCTATTTCTGGCGCCGTCAACACTTGCATCATATATCTTTCTTACCATTCTTTCCTCATTCATTCGCTCAACATGCCCAAACCACCTGAGCGACCCTATTTTTATTCTATGTATTATGCTACGATACAGCTATTATTACAGCTATTATACAGCTTTACATTCATTCCTAATATCTTCATTCTTCACTCTATCATACGTGGATTTGCTACACATACGTCTAAGGGACCTCATCTCCACTGCATTCAATCTACTTTAGTTCCTCTTCTGCCAGCTCCAGGCTTCACTTCCATACATTAGTGTCGGTACCAGAACTATTATTATTATGTTATTATTAAAATTATGATATTATTATTATTATTAAATACTACTATTACAAATAATACAACTAATACAAATATTACTATTATTATTATTAAATACTTATATCCGGCAGTAATGCGACAAACATGCGCTGCATTTCATTGGCTAAGTACCGAGGAAGCCGGCAGGGGGCATTACGTTCCACTTCTGGTAGGTACTGGGGTTGCTGGAGTAGTATAATGAAGGATTAGAGAAGGATTAAATAAAAATGTGTTGATGCTCCTTTGTAAAAGATGCGCAAATGTTTAATTAAGCTAATTTAGAGACTACAATTGTCACGCTGTTTTTACAAGGGAAAAGTTAGTTATCATATTTACTGTAAAATTAGCGCAAATTTTTAATCAAGCTAATAAAAGTAAGAAATTAAAACCTTCGCGATATTTTTTTAAAAAAGGAAAAAAAAAATTCATATTTCTATTAGACTTGCATCAATCAATAAAAACATTAAAATAAAAAAGCTTTAAAATATGCAGGTATTTGTAGGAAAATAGCGACTTCTTACCTCTTTATTGTCAGTGTATAACCAGCGGTATGCAGTCAGTGCTTTAAAAGAAATAAATTCACTTAAATTACAACGAAATAAGTTGAAATGCAATGTGTGTTTCACATTCACCACTACTATCATATTTTTAAAATTTTATGTATTGTCCCGAGAGTCGAATACAATATAACTGCTCATTATCGAGGTCTCTCAAATGGTCTACATGAATCTAGAATCAACCGGGCCATTCTCATAATTATTAGAAATATGGAGAAATCAACATTTACGTATGAAAGCGAGAACAAGCGCGCACGGAAAACTTCTTCGTTATTGGGACATTTCTGTGATTACACAGATAAAGATGAACTCCTGCAGCGGTGACTTAGTGTGTAAAGAAGCAACGGACATCCGACGTGCAAGTGAGTAGTTAAGCGCGAAATTGAGCAGAATGACCTAGCGATAGACAATGTGCAGCAAAGATACTATTAACGTGATTTAGTGCTAACCTGTGTGAATTATTCAAGAAACAATAAGTATGAATTTAAGAACTGTGCTCCGATTAAATTCGTGTCCAATGATTTTGTCTAGTAAATAAAATTTAATTATGTTTTATTGTTTTATTTGTCTTCCACAACCACGATCCCATGATATTTACTTAATATTTTCTGAGATAAATATTAAATTTCGCCTTTATTTCAAAATATATGTAAACTTAAAATCCATGCTTTTATATAGTGCCTGCCAATGCCTAGTACTGACATACTGTGATCTCGAAACAATTAGAATCTAACATTTTCGTTAAAATTTTACTATTTAGTATCAAAATTCTGACAATAATTTTATTATAATGTCTATGAGTACGATAAAATCGTCAAGTAATCAGAAATATGTGTATATGTATGCGTACGCATGTTGACGCCTGTCAGTGAAAAATGTTTAAATACCCGCTCGCACGAGCGCGCGTTCTTCTACTATGTATACCGTCTTTGAAATAACATCTATAAATTACTGTGATTAACACCAATTAGTAAATCTTCCAACCCAAAGTTGTGTCTTATCAGCGGAGATTTTACTGATAAGCATTTTACTAAACGGGATAGTACTAGCAAAAATTATAGAAACAAAGATATCGTATATTTTAGTAGCAGTCACATTAAAAAAAAACAAACGTTGATTTAATACAAATAAAATGTGAGAGATGTGTTATATTACATGGCCGAAATCAGCAAAAGTTTTTTAAATTATTCTATGTAATTTGAAAAGCGCTATTTTTATGAAAATTTCACCACATAGGCGATGAACCAAACTCGCGCCTTAAAAAATGATAAATTAATTTATTTATTTATTTATTTATATTTAATTTTAAGTATCAAATTTTGTTTGGACTGTGCCTGTCTCACTAGAAATATCTGTGTTGAGACAGGCATAGTTTACAATATTGTGTAGGTTCAAAACATAGTAAATAGATAATAAAATGTTTAAAGTAACATAAAGAAAATATATCATATATATGAGGTTATATTATGTTAGTGTGTTTGTGTAAGTGTGCCTATTTTATCTCTCCCCTTGTTTCGGATCCACATTAATATTTGAACTATGACGCTCAATATCTCAGTTTTTATCTGGATGTCTGATTGCACCTTGTCAATTTTCATAAAATAATTTTTTACTTGATAAACTAGCTGTTACCCATCAAAAATTATGATACTTTTACATTTATTTTTATAAAAAAAATTCTCTTCTAAACATTAAAAAACGTGACTAACAGCCCTGGTATCTTAAATATGATGATATGCATCCATCTACTAGACACGCAATAGAATGTACACTATTTAACAGTAGGTATACATAATATTACCAATGAGAAATATAACACGCATATATACCAACAGTAGTGTAGAAATTTTTCACGTAGGTTTTCAATGGTGTAAAACTATAATTACTAATGCTGGTGCGCAAGATTTACTATGAAATAATTGTAATATTGAGTATTCATATTTTTTCTTGTTACTTCCTTTTTTTTTACTCGTGGCGTCTGCTTGTCTGACGAAAAAAATTTGGATCGATTTTTAACCCTTTTCCAGTGATCCAATCGAGCTGAAACTTTGCAAGTGGACTCGTGGCGACGATCAAGAAGATCTATCAAATTTTCGTTATTTATTTGAAGTATAATTTTGGATTTTTCAAATTTTTAATGTTTTTTTTCATACAACTTAGTATGTTGTAAGGAGATTCAGACGCATATGGTAGACACGAAACCCGAAAATGAGAAAGAGAGTAATGTAAAAACTTTGTTTTTGTTTTTTTTTTGTTTTTATCTTTATCACTAATATACGTTTTACTTGTTTATAGGATTTGAGAATTAAACAATTAAGAAAAATGCAATATCAAAATAAAAAAAAATGTTTTCAGTGAAAAATAATATTTTAGTCTCCAACCAAGGTGGTTTTACCAAGTAGGTAGGCTTCACCAAACAAATCTGGTGAGGCTTTCATTTCCTGCAGAGCCGTACGTAATTTCAGACACTAAGTATTAACAAAGGCTTTTGAGTGAACTGTATAATAACGGAGCATCAAAATGTAGAATTCCGCTCGAAAATGCTACTTTGTAAAATATTTGCAAAAACTATACGTGAACTGCGAATTATACCTTCGTGTATTCGGAATTTGTAACTCTCGACAAAATGGCAAACTTTCTCTAAGCACCAGGATACCTGACTCAACTTTTAAGTTTGTCGGCGTCTAACAGATGGAGTATCGAAGCGTGGGTAATTTTCTCGAGAGCTGGTTCCCTCGCAAAACATACTGCCTTCAATACACATTGCTTTGTGGTATTTGTAGCATTAAATCCTATGGCGGTCTTTACGATAGCGGAAATGAAAACGCTAAACAATGTTACGAAATAACCGCGGATTAATTTCAATCGGCAAACACGTTCGAAAACTTGTGGTTATTTGTTTGAGCGCAGAGTCAGTAATCTGGATGTAAAACATAAAATAAAGCCCAACACCATTTCACCTATCAAGGAGTAATACAACAAATTTCAAAACTAAATTGAAATTTCTTCTACAAAAAACGATCACGATCAATGAAAAAATCTTACCAAAAACATTCAATATAAACATACTTTTAAATGTTATTACAATACCTTCATAATTTTTAATTTTTACCTTCTTTATATTAACCCTTTATATTGCCGTCAAAAAAACTTGGCAAGCAGACTCGTGGCGACGATCAAGAAGATTTATCAAATTTTCGTTAAAAAAAATTAATAATAATAGTATAATTTCGGATTTTTAGAGATTTTATTGGTTTTTTCAAATTGGAATCATTAGAAAAGTTTGATTAGCAACGTCGCGGAATATTTTCTAAATTTGAATTACTCCGTCGGTGTAATAGGTACATCACTACGAAAATTTACAAAATAATTGGTTTACAGATGACAGCAAAATTGGGTATTTTGGGAAAAAATCAAATAATAATTTATTTGTTTTAGATTTATGCTTAGTTTTGAAGAATTCTACATTACTCAAATCTGATTCCGACTAAATCATTTCTCGCTGGAAATTCATAAGGTACGATATTGATGATAATTGAATCTATCAAAATCTTGACATCTCAAAACTTCTGACATTTAAGAAATATATTAAATTTCTGTAAGTTTAGTGTTATGTTATATGTTTTAATTCGTCTTTAATTATTGTTATATTTTACAAAGAAAGGGAGTATAGTAAAAACTTGGTTTTTATGGGTTACTTTTTTTATAACTTAATTTAACGTTTCCTTGTCTATATCTTATTCACTTGATTTAATGGCATAAACTTTTGTCTACTTGTATTTTTTATATCTTACTTACATAAATTAATGTCTTAATTTTTATAACGTAATCTAATGTTTCTTTATCTATATCTTACTTATCTAA
Organism: Agrypnia vestita; assembly: GCA_016648135.1. Lineage (NCBI taxonomy): Eukaryota > Metazoa > Arthropoda > Insecta > Trichoptera > Phryganeidae > Agrypnia > Agrypnia vestita. Next base: position 81,985 of record JADDOH010006049.1, on the reverse strand, counting down.
TCTAATGTCTTACGCTAATGATTACATTAACAATAGATGTATACATATATGACAATGCCCCTCCACTTTTAAACACGAGAATAAATTCTCATTTAAAAGTGGGTAAGCGTGTAATATAAATGTGTATTAATTATATTATATTAAATACAGCCGCTCTTAAATTTGTACATTTACCTAATAAATAATAAAAAAATATTTGTTTGTTATCTGTACTCTTTGTACTATCTATGCCAAATGTTGTACTTTCTTTTCTCTTTAGAATCCTGCGCAATATATAGGCAATCTTTCTTTCTATACATCCTCCTCCTTTATTATATAACATTAATTTTGCAAGCCTTTATATGAAGATTTTAAGTACTGAAGTTAACCTTAAATTAATCTTCCACTAGCGATAAAATTCGTGTTTTTTTTTTCAAACATAGTTTGTCGCTTTTTAAATTATTTTTAGTGATTAATTTGCCTCCCACGGTCAACATATAAGAGTTTGTATAAATATTTTAAAGATTTGACGTCTGTAAAACTGTGCTTTAAAGAAATATAAACAAAATCTTAGTAGGTTTAATATTTGCAAAGTTTATTTTTATATTAAGTTAAATCATATTTTCGCTCACCTTCATTAACAATTTTTTGACATTTTCCCTGTAACACACAGGGGGTGAATCTCGCGACCCAAAATAAATGTCAAATTCACACTTAATTTTAATGATCGATTAACTTCTAGTGCCGTAATTAATTTGAATTAAAATTCAATTTATAAAGGTTGACATTGATGGCAGGGTTGAAATCAATAAAGAAGGGGGATGTGATTAACATTTAACCTCAATATATTAACCTTTATTTTAAAAATTCGTTATTAAAGATTTCAGATTTTTTTTCAATCAAGAGACTCAATATAACTTCAAATAAAAATTACAAATAAATTCAATAGTAAAATTAATTTTAAGCAATCTCATTACTTATTGTAATGTTATGTAAGTGCGTGGATAAAACTTTTGTTTCGAAACAAGGAGAGGGCTCACATTTGTTTTTTGTTTTTTTTTGAAACAGGTAAGTAGTACCAATAAGAAAGACATTGGTAAAGAAAAATCTCTTTATTGAAAAAAACTAAGATAACAAAAATTTTGATACTTATTTGTAAATGACATAATATATATATTTTTCATATGTTCTAACTGTATTTTCGTAAAGAAATGTACATAATTATTTCTTACAAAAAGAAGAATGACTAACGAATGCATACCGACCTTACTACCAAATGCTGGGTTTAATTTTTTTACCCATGTACGTAAATACACTTTAAGAACATTTATTTATCAAGTAGATATGTAACATGGACAGTATTTCCATTATACCTAGCTTTTAATACTGAAAATACAATAAAAAAATCCGGAAAAATCCGAAAACATACTAAATAATAAAAAAATATTTTTCATCACTGAACACATTTGGATTGTGAAAATTGGTCCTCCAGATTATGACATGTACGCGCCAGTCACGGCAACCGCATACTCAAAATAATATTCAAATAATAATGCCATACATTTATCTGTCAAATAAAGCCAATTTAATGGCTATATATATTTTTTGTGATTTATTTCAATTTAAAGATTTCCACCTCAAAAAACAACCCTTTAAATTAAACACTTCAGAGACCTTGAAAGCTAGTGTGTAGTATTTTAATCAATTAATTTTTTGAATATATATTTTATTTATATTTTGTTGTTGGGTTGTTTTAAAATGTGTACTTTTTTTGCAATCGTTATTTTAATTACTTTATTATGTTATTTTATTAATAATCTTAATACTGTTAGGATGTTGTCTCTTTGTTTTTTCTATTTTTTTCTAAGGTAGGTACTATGCACCGTTTGCACAGAAATAAATAAATAAATATGTAGATATGCGATACGTTAAACACATATTATACAACAGTCGCTAAACTTCAAAATATTACTGTTTTTGACCTTTCGTTTCATCCAGGTGATTTGCCAATTTCTTGGCCAAAGTTCTCTTCACAAGTTCGTCCTGTCGAGTTTCCAGTCAATTGAAAAGCGTGGAATCTTCGACCGAGTTTAGTTTGCGTAACTTGTCTGGTTGGCTTATCCACTAAGAGATCACAAAGTTTGCAGTCAACTTGGTATAATTTCAATAGCTTGTACAATTTCTTTACCAACTTTTATCTGTGACATTTATGGTTATAAATTTTGCGAATATGTAATTTTTTTTTTCATTTTAATTATTTATAGATTGTTTTATAGTCCTTTATCTAATTGTCTTACTTTTAGTTATTTTTCATGAGGTTTATATTTATACATTTTCTTATTTATAGGTTTATTATTTTTACTACCGGCTCGGGTCGGAAAAGAGGTAAGTGGTGATCAGTTACATTAGGTTAGGCTAGTCAACTAGGTGCTCTATTGGATACATTCAACTACTCTTGTTAAGTGAATTGAATATATGATTTTGCAACCGTGTTCATATAACGGCAAAATTTTAAGTATGACGTAATGAAGATTCTCCCTTCCGAATCAAATAATTAATAGCCTTGGATTTTTATAAATTTAACATGAATGAAGCTTTATATTATCATCGAAAATTTAATCAAATATCTTTGTCAGGAATCACTCTCCTATACTGATTGAAAATCAAAATCCTCACAAAATCATATCATAAATTATTCTTTCTTGATATTTATTCATCTTCTTGTAAATCATCTTGATGTACTGAAGACTATTTATTTGCGAAGTGCCGTAGAAAAACGAGATATAATTAAATGTGTGGATAGTTAATTATATCTCATATTTCTAAGGGTGTGTTGTAGTTTTCTGGGGTTTTCAATCGCCACAAAAAAATACGTAAATCTAGAAATTTCACCGGAATAGCGAAAATATTTTTTTTAAATCTTGGAAAGTAAAATGCGTTATTTGACATCTGTGAAACGTTATTGAAAACCATTGACATCTATTGATCCATTCACGCAACACATGTCAAAGATTTTCCGGTAATATCGGAAGCTAATACAAACGGAATTTTAAAACAGGGCTCTTTTTCTTTGTTTCTTTGACAAAATTAAATCCGAACCCCGATAGCGACAGCAAAGAAGCTCGGGTTGGTATGATGTTTTTCCTATACTGGATGCAAAAGTTCTGAAGTTGACGATTGTAGTACATACCATAAGTATTTTTAAAAATAAAATTATTTATTATTAATTAAGTTATTTAAAAAAAATTCAAAAGTTATAATAATGATTTAAAAAGTAACTCATAAAATCAAGTTTTTATTATACTCCCTTTCTCATTTGCTAGTTGAAACATTTTTTTTTCGCTTAACCTACGCGTTGGGCTTCGGGCGGGCGACGCTACGAAAGTGAGTAATAAAAAATTTCCGAAAATCCAAAATTATACTAAAATCAGATTTCGCGTCTACCAGACGCGTTGAAATATTTTCATACAACTTATTAAGTTGTATGAAAAAACCATTCAAAATTTGAAAAATCCAAAAATTGATTAATTTTTTTAACTAAAATTTGACAGATCTTCTAGATCGTCGCCACGACTCTGCTTGCAAAGTTTCAGCTCGATTGGATCACGGGAAAGGGGTTTAAAATGGATCCAAAGTTTTTTCGTCAGACAAGAAGACAAGCAGACGCCACGAGTTAATATAAAGGGAGAAAAAAATATTCATCTTATAATAATAATAATAAAAATGAGAATTATATACCTAATATTCCTTTAATCAGACATTTTTTTGTGTGCTTGTGACAAGTTAGGCTGCCACACCATGGCAATTGCCGTCGTTTCACAGCGCGTCATAGAAGTCCACAGATAAAAACGAACCATCTCAGGATGTGCCTAGTCTATCCTAACCTAACCTTACATACCTAATCTTACAAGCCGAATACCAGCTATAATACTTAAGAGTAATTTTCAACTGGCGTTTGGAAATAAGTGCAACTACTTACAATTACGAAATTGCGAAACTGTGTAGACAATAAGTTATTTATGAGAGATATGGTCTCCTATATACTCCGATCGATTTTTATAGTGGAATCCCCAATTGCATAAAGGAACTAACAGCTGAAGGGACTTGTGATGGGGAGGAGATATTTGCTTAACAAATCGATGTGCTGATATTTAATATGTGTACCCACTTATTTGACTTTATTTTCTGTCCCCTTATACCAGCATACAATTGCTGTTTAGGCACATGCTATTTGTAATTTTAATAAATTTTTAATTTTAATTAATACATATAACTAATTAATGTAGTGTGATCATATAAGAATATGTAAATAAAATAAATATTATTATTATTATTATAAGTGTGAATCAAAGAAAGGTGCTCCGATAAAATTCGTTTTCCGTGACTTAATAAGTATGATAAATAAAACTTTTAATTGTTTTTTATGTTTCATTTGCTTTCCACGGCCAAGATTATAGACAATATTTTGGATGATGTAAACGAAACAAAACCAGCAACAAAAAAATAAAAACAAATCATTAATATTAATTTATTTTTGTTCCAGATGCTACCTTTTAAAATGGTGCAGCTGTGTTGTAACATATGGAGAAAAAACATTTCAGTGGTATGTAAGATTTATTTTAATAATATTTGAAATAATCAGTCAAGGGCCCGAATTCAGAATCAATACTTAGAGGATTTAAAGGTTAAGGTACCCATTAAAAGCGTACAAAATAACACTTTTAAGGCGTACCTTTATCTTTAAATCATCTAAGTATTGACTTTGAATTTGAGCCTAGGTAATTTAAAGAACACTACATAAAATTGAATGATTATTACATGATTAAACAATTAAATTATTATGTAAAAGGATTTTGTAGAGGTGATAACTTCTGTAGTCTGATCAAAACTTTTCGAAATTTTCTTTGTCAATATACTCGTATGTATATTTTTAGTCTATTATGTGTCATATTATCTCCTATTTTATATAAAAATGACGGCTTATCCAAACTAAAATAAAATCGTTTAATATTGGTCCGAGATTGAAATGCAAAAAACCAAGTTTTTATTATACCTTACTTATACCCTTTCTCATTTACTAATTGAAACAGGTTTCGCGCTTACTCCACGCATCGGGCTTGAGTCGGGCGACACTACGAGAGGGAGTAATAAAAACTGTTAAAATTTCGAACAATCCAAAATTATACTATAATAATTGAAAAAATTAAACTAAAATTTGTTAGACCATTTCTATAGTCGCCACGAGTCTGCCTACAAAGTTTCAGCTCGATTGGATCACGGAAAAGGGGTTAAAAATCGATCCAAAGTTTTTTCGGCAGACAAGCGACAAGCAGACGACCACACAAAATGTTCTTGGTTTCTCTACCAGTGCTGGAGGAATATAGAAGAGCCATTCATTAGCAATTCTTTTATATTTGCTCTTTCGTTATTTGCACTAATAGGAACTAGCTCACCGCTTTTCGGAATTTCAAATTGTAATACTTCTCTATTATTCTCGCTGACAAATCGGGTCATTATATTTATCATCCATGGTGGAAGTATAATCCACTCTGTATTTTCAAGAATTTACTTCAATGTACCTTCTGTAATATGATTTAGAAACATCTTAAGTCCGTCTGCAGATATTCAAATTCAAAAGAAATCTCTAGCGTATATACTTTGTTAATTATAATCCTGAATAGAAGCTTTGTTAAGAACATAAATATCTCATCCTAGATCAAACCTAAGTCTGGAATATTCTCAACTGAAATATTATTCAATTTTATATATCTGCGATGTATAAATTTACATCTGCGACATTTATTAAGCAACTGAATGGTAGACGCGGCATAAAATAATGTATAAGAATGTTGATTAATATCAATATCGTATTATCAAGCGATTCTAAAATTATAGGACCTGCACATAATTAAGGATTTCCAACACTTTTCGTTTTGTAATAAATTGGAAACACCTAGAAACTCTCAACCATACAAATATACATGAGAAGATTACAGAAATCGAGAACGTTATATAAACAAGCTCTCGCTACGGAACAGTTTGTCTTGACAGAAGAGTAAGAGACCATAGATTCCGGGCGAATAGAAAGAGCTAACTGTGATCAGAGCAAAGATAGACAGAGTAATTAATGAGACTAAAAAGAAAAGAAAAATTCTTGAGTGAAATCTTAATGTTAATTGCGAAATAATGTTCTTGTTATGTTTATGTCCAGTGTCTCTATTTATAAATAAAATTTAAGTAGATTTTAAGTATTTTATTATGAATCCCACAGCTGTAAATTCGTGATAATATTGTGACCTATAAAGTATATACAAAACTGGATTATTTAAAAAAATGTATTACTGAAAAATAATACGTGTATTAATTAAAATGTTGATCGTGGTACGAAAGGTGAGATTCTTTCAATTTAAATTCACTATAAACAATAGTGAAGTATTTTTATTTTCACACATTTAAAAAAAAATCTGTAATATATAATGTAATAAAGAATAGTTGCAATCTATTATGAATAATATCCATAATTTATGATCAAATAAATTCGTTGCTAAACGTGTAATATCTGTGAAATATATTTTTTTAATACACGACACGATGAAATTGAAAATCTTTATATTCAAGAACACATTCTAGTTGTGAAGTTGCATTTTTTAGAACAAAGTACTGTGAAATTTAAAACCAAATTTATTAATCACGATTTCGTGGATTTGATTTTTCTGTATAGCTTTATAATTAAATGATTAATTTGGTTTGAAAATCTTTATTCATTCAAATCTATGCTTAGTTAAAGTTACCATTAACCAATCAATCTACCCACATTTGTATGTATCTTAAAAATACAGTTCACGAATCTACCCTGAAATCTTATATAAATTCTCCTTGCATTTTGGGATCTACATCGCATGTATAAGCGAGTTTCTATTTTATTACCAAATGGTAAGTAAGGTATAATAAAACTTAACTTTTATAAATTTATTTTGAGTTTGATTTGCTGAAATCAGCAAATCAAACTCAAAATAAATTTATTTGTTAAAATATTATCGAAAGAAGTAATTTGTAAAATTGTATAACTTTTTTATTGAATTAAATTACAAGTACATACGAATGCTCTTATTATCAACTCTGACTTCACCACAAACATTTTTTCACGTATCTATAATAGGTATTGATAGCTCTAAATCTCAGATTATAATTAATCAAAGACATAACCTTACGACCTTACTTTAAAACATCCTGTATATTTAAATTCTAAAACTGAATCTTTTTTCTTCATTCTTATGAAATTTCTCTTTAATGTTTGCCTTTTTTAATATCAGATGATGTTGTTACTCATAAAAAAATTGAAAATGCTTATTTGAATAATTTACTACTATTTTAGATTTATTTAAGACCGTGTTTGACATTTAAATAAAAATTAACCAAATTTATTTGATAAAATCAAGTACCTATTTTTAAAAGTATTTTTATGGCTTGGAACGTTCGTGCTAATAGGCGTTTTTCTATAATAACATAGACTATACAAATAGTTGGTAATAAATGTCAAATGCCGTTGGCAATTCGGGTATATGGAGCAACTTTGCTGGGGAATATAGATCTCTGAAAAGGAAACCATATTAACAAAGTACTAAAAAATAGGATAAAAAAGTACATTTTGTTCAAATAATTTTATATAATATGAGGTTTTTTATTAAAAATCATGAAAATAATAGAAAATAATGTTCTCGGACGAAATACTGATTCGCCATAATAAGATTGCAATAATGTTATATTAAAATGTGACTCACTTCAATTTATAACGTTTTAAAAGCGTATCCTTTCATTTTTGTCAAAAGGAGCTGACCTTTGTCATGTGCATATATATTGTATGCTTATAAAAATAGATAAATCCAAAAATAATAGCTGTTAAAACACGCCTTATTAATTACAAGTACAATAATTACAAGGTCAGCTTTGAAAAATCATAAAACATAAACTATTGCTAAAAAAATCAATCAAAATTGTATTAGCAAGAAACCAAAATGTTGAAAGGTCTTCACAAATTATTTATTCAAAGCGCGTCTCAACACTTTCAAATAATCTTTTTTTTATGTAGGTATTATTTAAAAATGTCATTTTTCAAAATTCGAAAACTATAGACTGAGTAATTCGGCCATCTGTCTTATTTTTGATATTTATTGGGATCGAATCACGAGATTTAAAATGAAAATTTCTAATCTCGTGATTCTGAAATTGATCCAAAAATTCCAAACGAAATAAATTGTGTTAATATTATGACAGCATAGCGCATCGTTCAAGAGTTTTTACTATTCCAGATAAAAAAATTATGAATCAAACTTTTTAAAAAATACCCTATGTAACACTTACTTATAATATACGAAATCGGCATTAGTTTTGTAGAGATTCTCAATAATCTTCATACTGGATGGAAGAAATAACAATATTAATATCACATTAACCAATTCTACTCCTCTTCTCTACATATTCCCATTACAACTACCCTTCCACCTTACACAAGTTACTCCGGTTCATTTTGACATGACCTTATTAATTATAGGTATTTCTACTTAAGCCATGGCTTCTATATTTGAATTGGAGAATTGGTGATAAGTTCTATTACTCTCAAATAGTATAATATATAGTTATAATATTTAATTAATTTATATATGTATAATCATAATATAAAATAAGTATTTTTATAATATAATTATATAAAATTTGAGTAGTAACTATAATATATTATAATACTCGAGTAGATTAAAAATACAACTTCAGTCTATCCATTTCGATTGTTTTTTCAGTTGAATTCATTTTGAAAATGTTTAAATATTAATTTCTTCTTATTTTGGTTCTGCTCTCTATTTGTGATTAGATTTTCTTAGAAATAAAGAAATGTTCTTTTGTATTCCATTACTTTGCATCATTAGCTCAATACAATCAATTCGTTTCCTAAAAAGCTATTTCAAAAACATCGTATTAAAAAATGTTTTGTTTGTTCAATTAATAACTACAAAATTAATTAAAAAGGAGAAACTCACAAACGGCCTCCGGGAACCATAAATTTATCTGACCCGAGTTTGTATTTATTAATTATTTTTAGGACTGAGGCAGAACATTGTGCAGTAATGTTGACAGTTAAAGTGGACAATAGAAAAACTGCGGTATTTTATCTGAGGGCTTATCTTGGGTTCATTCTGTAGGCTGACCTTCCCTTATATTCTCGTGTTTCCTCCCCCTACCTGTAGGCGAATCTTGCGTGCCTCTCATTCATCGCTCTATATCCTTCTACCTTATCTAATATATAAAACAGAAACTTCTTAAGGCTTTTATGTAGGTTCCTCTTATTCTCACGAGCGGCTACATAATGTAGCACCACCAAATTTTACTAGAAGGTTTCTGAGATTGTGGGGTGGGTTTTTATAAATATTTGCAGTCCTTAATTCCAGGGGTGAAAAAAACTTCTTATAAATATATTTAAGGTGTGCCGTTGAAAAAAAATGTATATCTTAAATACAATCGCATTATTTTATTTATTTTTATTTATTTATCTTCATCTTGTTACATGACATAGTAGACTGAGCCGCTCATCTCACTAGGAAGAACCTGTGCCGAGATGAGCAGCTGAACAAAATAGTGAGAACAAAAAATAAAAAAAGATATAAAACATAATAACATATAACTATAAGATTAATTAATTAATTAATTAAGTATTATATATGTATTTTAGCGATTTTTCTAAAAATATAAGCATCAGAACATTGTGTAGCACGTAAACTACATCTACATAACCAAGTAGGGTCCGTTCAATTTATCGCCTATGTAACACGTAAATTCTGTAGTGGTATATCTTTTTAAAGGCTATTCCATTAGCCATTTCAGTATCACACTGGCAGTCACGCGGAGCTGTCGTTTTTTTGTTTAATATTTTTTATTTAAAGATTCGGTGACCACAGACTTAAATCGATTTAATATAAATTTAGATGAGGATTCGGAGTCCGATACAGATGACAATATTTTATTGATTAAAATTAATTAAAAAATTTTGAAACCATTTAACTACAATCATACCTCCTTATATATTATTTATTAAACGTGATTTGGTTTTATATTTCGGCCGCCAGTTAATGCTGTGAGAACAGCGCTATCTAGAGTAGCGTCTTGATAATATTAGTGATGGACATTATTAAAAAGAGAATTATGCTTTTTTTGCTTCTTATATCTCATTATTATATTTTGTTTATTATATATTATAATTACTATTATTATACAAGGTGAACAAAATCAGTGGACCCTGAAGAAAAACCACTTTAAATCCTTATGATAGATTATTTTACTTAAAGGAAACATTCCTTTATTTTTAAAAAGAAACAAAACTGCATTCAAGGATTTTTTTTAAATTCGCTTGCCTCACCCGGTAATCGAATCGGCTAAAAATTCAAAAAATAAACACCGGCTATTTTATTCTACTAATCGCTGGATCAATGCTCAGGATAAAATCTCTTTAATATTTTCTTTATTTTATCATCAATTCTAATACGAAGGACATATATTATGTAACATTATTACCTAGCAAGATATTGATACATGAACTATTTATATATTTTTTCGAAAAATCTGTGAATGCAGTTATGTTTCTTTTTAAAAATAAAGGAATGTTTCCTTTAAGTAAAATAATCTATCTTAAGGATTTAAAATGGTTTCCCTTCAGGGCCCATTGAGTTTTTCCACCCTGTATAATATACTGTAAATATAAATAAAACAAAATAGAAAAATGAAAGTGATAATGGTAAGAACAAGAGAGAGGTAGCTGGAATTTGAAAAATAAAATGTGTCATTTAACGAGTAGTTATTTAAGGAAATTGTTTCTAAAAGTGGAGACAATAAGTGAAGCTTTCTGTGGCGGGCCGAAATTCTCCTTCCATTGGAAACCCAGTAGAAAAGACAGATCTGAGAAATGTAGAGAAATTTGGAAGAGAATAGTCAATAGGGTCGGAGTTGATGAAGATTTGGATTGTCGGTGATGATACTAAAAGATGTAGATAGAAGTCGATAGAAGTCGATGAGATCATTACAGAATCGTGGCTTCTATAGCTCTTGGATTGACGTCTGTCTGAGCATATGAAAGAGAAGGGAGATAAAGAAGGAAAATGGGATTAACTCTTTATTACTCGCTTGGGGTCAAAGCACTTTCGTCTTTAAAAAAAAGTATTTGCTGAGTTCCCTTTTTCCCCGCGCCCCCTCTAGCTCACTAGCTCATGTCAAAGTTTGCATTTTAGTAGCAATCAAGTCTTTCGTGTTGATGGGATCAAAGTTATGGAATAAATTACCAAACAAACTGGGACAAACACACGTCTAATTTTTCCTGATTCTTTCAACTATGCTTTTAACGGAAAATTCCTTTTTTTTTATGTCATCCAACCAACAAGACCAACAAGAGTAGCTTTTTGGTCTTGTAGTTAGGACACTCGCCTCGTGATCCGAATGTCGCGAGTTCAAATCACACATCTTTGCATCTTTACTTAAAAAAAATGTTCAAATAATAGAAATAAAGTCCTTTAGTCAGAAAGTTGTTTTGTTAAATAATGTTTACGAGTAAACCTCCCTTGAGGTGAGTTCTCATGAAAATGGCGCAATCATAAATAAGTTTTATTATTTGTTTTAATCTACTTATATATTTATTAATTACAGCTACATGTTTCGGAAAAACCTTTCCATCGTCAGGGTATTTTATATATGTCAAAATATCAAAATGAATGATGTCTTTTGGTTTGGTTTTCTAAATTATTTAAAAATATATTTTTAAATATTATAGCTGAAGTTTTTGATTGCACAAAATTATTGGAAAAATTTTCAAATTTGCACTAGTAGTTAAATTTAATTGATTATTAATAATACTTTGTTTACTTTTACATGCTTTACTAATTTGTAATGATTCGAAATAATGTCAGACCAAAATAATTTATGTTTAAAATAGAAAGTCCTTAATCTTTATGAAAACCATGATCCTTTTCTAATAAATGATTTTCAAATTCAGAAAAACCATGAATATTCAGACATCTCAAATGCTCTTTGACTCTTATATTAAAATTATGACCGGTTTTTTCAATATAAACATACGCTTTAAAATCTTTGCACAAAAGTTTATAAACCCCTGAATTGTTAAATATATTATCTTTATCTTTTGAATTTGAGGAGTTTCCCGATATTATTATTTGTATAAAATACTAGTCTAATAGGTTTAATTTTTCAGTAGATGTATTGAAATTTGATTTGAAAATGTATTAATATATAAAATTCTTCGCCAATTATCATTATTATTATTTATATTTATCTGTGAATTATATAAAAATTGGTTAGTTATATTTTTCTTTAATTTATTTTTTTAAATTCAATTAATTAATTCCGTACTGTATCCATTATTAAAGGCAATTAGTTTTATTCTATTTAATTCAATTTTAAAATTAGAGTGAGACATACCCGAGTGTTTATGTGACAGAGGTTGATTAGATGTAGGTACTATGTATAATAGATAAAATGTATAATAATAATAGCATTAGTAAAAATTGGTTTGTTTTTCCGAAACATGTAGGTGTGATTAATTAATACATAAGTAGATTAAAACAAATAATAAAATTATTTTTTTTAAATGTTAATCTACAAAATTGCCCAACAAATTGAAAAAATAATAAATAAATTACACACGATCACAAATACAGTCCATGAACAACGGAAGTTTCTTCAGGCAGGGTGAAAATTCTTCCTGCAACACAGCATTGATGATTCTCAATCAACCAAAGCTTTAACCTTAACATACCCTCTGCACTACCATTACAAGTGGATGGAACAGATAAAAGTGGGAGAAGAAAAATATTTGTGTCTTTACTCTTTGCTGTGAATTATGATCCTCAGCCCCTTCAGGTTGACCCTTTTTAATGAGGCCCTCGAGTAACCAAAAGTTGAATAGCCCTACTAGAGGCGACATTGATTTTAATTACAAGTGCGCTCACCTAAATGAGAAGTTTGGTATAAAATGTTCCCAAATCTACTTTTTTTAGAGTGGAAAAATTTTATACCCTAAGGTATATGTAGTCTTTGGTAAATGATACGTCTATTATTACATTTTCAAATAGATATCAAGTTTAAAATATACTTCACCGGATTCCAAAAACAGGATAGATTATTCGTTTTTACACGTTTTTATCAAGTTTCAGATGTTTGTCAGCGAGAAATCTTGAAATCAATATTCGATCCACTTCTCTGAATCGGTCTGAAATTTGGCAGGGAGACATATTTGTGATGACGATATTACAAAATCATTCATCAACATTACAAAATAATTTACTACAAGCTGTAACTCGTCAAAAATGACGGTACATTGGTTCGTGTCTTTGCTAAGCCCTAGTACATATTTATAGTATCTTTTTGGCAGTCCACGGGGAGGTGGCGGTAGCAACATGCGACCGATTAGGATTTGCTGGCCCAGGGTTGAAGCCCCATCTCCATCCGTCTAATTTGATCTTTTAGACGTAAAGTCGAACGAAATTACGGAAGTTACACAAAGCTACAGACGGACAGACAACGAAATTATTGTTTGATAAAAAAAAATATTTTAAAATGGTGACGAGTTATTTTATCAGATATTTTACATGCCAGTGCCATCTGTCGGTTTGCATAAATTTTTATATCTTTACTCAATTATTAACATTATCGTAAATCTTTCCTCCATTTTATTCAAAATTGTTTTTTTATTACATGGATTATTTTGAACTGGTTTTAAAAATCCTTTAACATATTTTCACTTAGCAATACTTTGTATGTATGTTTTAAGAACACAATTTCTAGATCTTAAAATCTTTTTAACACGTTCAGCATTTTTTTTAAAGATAGAGATGCGAACACGGATTTCGTGTCACCTTCCTCCTTTATCCTCCCTTTAAAACATATTGTGACAATATCCAAAAAGTACAAAAGAAGTTCAAAAGAATACTTAATTATAGACTACAGACAGATACCTGGCAATATTTCTTCAATTCCCTGAATAAATTTAATTTTCTTTGTTTTATACCTAGACGAGCAGCGCTTGATATCATTTTTTTTTTTTTAATTTATCGAAACCAAATAAACTGTCTATTCCTCTTGTCGCTAGTAAATTTTCATGTCCCACCAAGAGTTTCATTACCACACTCTTTCTTTCTTTCTTCTCGCTGTTATATTCCAATAAGTAGAACTTATTTTGAAATATCCCTTCTAAGTTTTCTGCAAGGATTTAATCATTTTATTTGTATTGAACCGAATGAATTTTTAATATTTGTTGAAGAATACTTTTATAAATAAAAGTCCAACAGAATTTTCTGTAAGGATTTAATCATTTTATTTGTATTGAACCCAATGAATTTTTAATATTTGACAAAGAATACTTTTATAAATAATAGTCCAACAGAATTGTTTTACGAAAGATAAGTCGGGAATATTGAAAAGAAATGCTTGAACTTGTAGGTACCTAGCTTATTTCCATAACTATTGATGTAGGGACATTGTTGCTCATAATTTTCGACTCACAATTTACATAGTAATACAACTGTAAGGTGTTGTAGACTAGTTCTGTTACACTTTGTATATTGTCTCATTTCCAATGTTAAAAAACTAAGTAAACAATATTCTACGAATAATACGCAGAGTATAAATATTTTTTCCTTGTTAGGGTGACTGAGTTCCTGTTTTTATTTCTTGCCACTTTGTCTTGTCTTGACATTTTGTCTTTTCTTTACCGTTTTTACCGTTAACTCTTAAGTTTTTTTTGCTATGTGAATTATGTTAATATATGAGTTATTTTTTATCATTCTTTACTTATATCATCATATTCAATAAACTTCTTACATAACTTTTATCAGTTTTATAATTAATAATAATATTAAAATTATAATAAAACACAAATCACACTGTTTTCACCACTTTATTAGATTATACAATCTACATGTTTTGAGAACAATATTCTCTTCATCAGGATTATTTGTGTAGTGAAAGTCCGATTAGTATAGTGATTTGTATTTTATTTTAATAATAATGTCACCACAAAGTTCAAGCCTTCTTTCAGAAGAAAAAATATTTTTCGAATAATTAATAATAATATACTTTAAATTAATCAATATTTATTTTTATTTCAATATGATGATAGGTATGTATAATTGAAGTATACTCTTAAATATTAAATTCATAACAAAATGTGTATCAACTTAAATAATAAAATCTTTACTTGAGATAAAACATGTCATAATTCCAATAATATTTTTTTATTAAAACATTTTTTTAATCAGTTCTCTTTTTCTATTACAGGTTTTTTTTAAATGCTTTCAAAATGTTTATACCTAAAGATATAATCTCTTTTTTGATTATTTTTTGTATTGTTAAATATAAGCTATTTTTATTTAAAGGATTTGGGTTGTTTTTGGCTCTAAAAATTTTACTAACTCACTAACTAACCATCGCACCGTATTCCCGCAAGGGTAAGTTTAGAGGATAGAATGGAACGGAACTATCTTGGAACACATTTTCTACTTTGGCTACATTCATACATCTTCTCATGCAAGTTCTACGGTTGTTAAGGCTTTTAACAGGGCCATTCTCCAATACTTGTAGTATTTGATCATGCCAGGTCTTTCGCGGACGCCCTCTATTCATGTTGCCTTCAACACTCATACATATATTTTCTTAAAGATCCGTTCCTCGCTCATACGTTCTACATGACCAAACCATCTCAGCACCCCTTTCTTTATTCTATCATCTACGTATACCATACTACAGCCCATCTATATATATCTAATACACTACATCTAGCATTACATTTACTTCTAATTTCTTTATTCCTCACTCTATCGACTAATGATTTTCCACACGAGCGCCCTAGTGATCGCATTTCCACCGCATTCAGTCTGCTTTAATTCATTTTTTGCAAATTCCAGGCTTCACTTCCATACATCAGAGTTGGTAGTAGAACGCCATTATTTACCGCTAGTCTTGCTTCTTTAGACTTGTGATAATTTTAAAAACGATTAATTAAGAAGATTCGTATACCGTGACTCGCCGGATAAAAATTTCACAAATCAAGTTTTGTTTAAAAAAATGAAAGGCGTATTTCCGTTGATTTTTCTCAAAATAACAATATTGTAAAAACATTATGACAATGTATACTTCTCTCTATATAAAACTAGGTGAAAAAATCTTTCAGGAACGAATGGATACGATATTTCATGAACAAAACTGTATTTAGCCACTTAAGTTAAAAAAGGATTTATAATAGACATGTTGCCTCTTACGTAGAAAAATATATAAAATTATACAAAATACAGATTATTTATAAAAAATGTCCCATTTATTCAGTCCCAAATTACAGTCATCCCTTAGAGAGCTACAAGGCTACCTAATAGCTGACCAAAATAATAAAATATGATGTTAAAATATCGCCAGTTTATGAATTTTGTGAAACTCAACACGATCGGTTTTTTTGAGTACACACCTACAAAACCTATAATCAAAGATTTTTACACCTACAAAACTCTATAATCTAAGATTTTAACTTTTGATACGCAATTTTGAATAGCCTGCCATTAATCGCAGTCCAAATTAAAACTTAAAGTGCAATGGACCTTCGATTCATTTGTATTTTTTATTAGATAACGTCGACTCTTTACACCGTAAAAATATGTATGATGCTAACCTTGCAACATATTTTTAAAAATTGCTTATTAGTATTAAAATAGTAAAGAAATTTTTGAAGATATTCCTTTTTTAGTTATTGCGTCTTTGCTAAGCCCTAGTATATATTTGTAAAATAATTTTGATGGTCCACGGGGAGGCAGTGGTAGCGATCTCCGTAGGGCGTCGCCTGTCGCTTGCATGTTCCAGGTTCGCGCCCTACTTCCAGCCGTATAATTTCATTACCTTAGCCGTGAATTCGAATGAAATTAAATTACGGACGTTACAGGAAGTTATGGACAGACGGACAGACAGACGTAAAACGAAATTATTATTAATATTAATTAATATTATTAATTATTAAATTAATAAATAGCACGAATGAAAAACTTTTTAAATTAAAATAGTCCCATAAAATAGTCTCCTTCCATCTTTTCTTGCATCCTGCTGATCTGAACAGTAGAGGAGTGCCTGTAGCATTTTACATTTTTTCGGTTCAACGAGTCGGCGATCTTCGTCTTCTTCTTCGACCCTTCGTGTGGCATATCACAACAAGTATTCCCGGATATGTTCTCCTCCAGCGAGATGTCCATACTATTGGATGAATGAAGGCGTCCCTATAAAAAGGGTCTGTATGCAAAAACAAAATTTTACAGGAGAAAGGAAAAAACACTCTGTGAAATAAATAACGAGAATCTCCGATTTTTTCATTTTCTAAAATTCACATGCCTTTTATTTATGCGTTCTTTGTTTTTTCATGTGTTAAACAATCCCAGTGATATCTTGAAACTACCAGTTGAATATAGAGGAATATAGACTCTTTTTCCACATTAGCTTTGTAACTTTTGAGATCGGATTTCGGCAAGATTTAGTTAAAATCATGGAAAATATATACCGCGCATGGTGCACACTTTTATAAGGATCATTTTTAATTAATAAAATCACTTTTTGACTTGACGTACTATATATACCCTTTTTATAGGGACGCCTTCGATTCTTCTCAGAAAAGTGGTTGAGCGAAAAGTAATTACCTCAGAGGTGTCTCTTAACAAATTATTTAAATTGAATTTAAAATAACAGCATTAGTGAAAAGTGCGTGAATATCAAGATCAAGGTTAAGTACATCTCAAGGCGTATTAATAAAAAATATTTTTTTTGTATAAATGTTATTTGTCGCCTAATAAATGTTCATTATATCCGAAAGGATTTCCGTAAATCTTCTCGGTCCATGAAAATGGTTATCGATCACTGTCGCCCTTCCGCCGATTTTCTCGAAATCAATTTCCTCTCCATTTCCCGGGGAAATGTCTCCGAAGTTAATTGAAGAAAATCTCGCCCCGAACCTGCCGCCATATTGTTTGCAGCCTGTTTTGTTAATAAATGCCGGATTTGTACGTGATGTCCTGTCATCCCGCACGATCCCTAGGGATTTAGGCCCGTGTCCCGCACGGAGAACACGATCACGATTCCTGGACAACGAATTCTGTTTCAATCCGTATACGTGCAATGTGTTACTGTGTTAAACACCCACATACATACAAGCTCACGTATTTCATAAACGTAATTAAAATTTACGTTAATTTTAAGATATTGTCACGTGATATTAAAAACGTAAAAAAAAAATGATTAGAACCTCGTTACTCGTCATTCTAGACAAGGCCCAGTATCGAGAAGAGGACTGTCCACGCTGTAGAAGCAGAAAATTAGACCACGATGCTAACTACTCAATTAGTTACATGAGCTCACTACTAAATTAGTCACATGAGCTCACTACTAAATTAGTCACATGAGCTCACTACTAAATTAGTCACATGAGCTCACTACTAAATTAGTCACATGAGCTCACTACTAAATTAGTCACATGAGCTCACTACTAAATTAGTCACATGAACTCACTACTAAGAAAAAGGTTTACAACTACACTGGGGGATCAAGAAATTCGCGAATGAAGGAGTTATCAAAGCGATGGGAGTACTCCTGAAGCTTCCAAAGTTAAACCACCCTCAGTATGGTCCAGAAACGGCCTTACCCGAATATTATTTATTTCTAAACATGAAAAAACACCTTCCAGAGAAGAAATTTACGGATACCTACGAAGTTAATGCTGCAATTTCGGTATTTTTTGAGGAAAAAGCAAATTACTTTTCTTCGCTTGTATAAATAAACTTATAGAAACATCTGAAAAATGTGTCAGGCTTAAAGGAGGATAAATGTTATATACTTTTTTTTCCTTCTCCTTCATTCCACAAATTTCTTTATCGTCCCTTAAAGCAGAAAAAATATAATTTATTACCAAAAAAAAGTATATTGGTTTAACACAGTACAATCTTACATAACCGATTAAGGCTTATAATGCATTTTGTAGCCTCAGTAGGTATAACATAATTGCAAATTAATATCATTTAATTTAATTATTGTAAATCACGACTCATGATAAAACGTAAAAATCCTTAACCCCAATAAAGATAAGATAAATTAGTTTATAATATTTTTATTAAAAACTTATTTACCTTAGTTTATATATGATTTAATTATAATAACTAAAATAAAAAAGATTAAACTAAACAACAACTATGATAAATAAAGTCTCACAGAGACCGAGATATACAGGTTTATTTGGAAAACATTAATAACCTCGTAGGACTATACTCCTGCCTTGATTATGAGTCGAAAATGTTCAAGCTATTATGACCTAACATCAATAGTTAAGGAGATACGCGACATCAAAGTTTGCATTTTTTTTTCAATATATCCGACTTACTTTTTGTAAAACGTTGGACTATCATTACAGTAACTTATATCGAGTATGAAAAATTCATTCCCTTTAATACAAGTCAAATAAAAAAAGAAAAAAAAAATTCTGGGTTTTAATCATTTAATTTAACTTGTATTGAAACAAATGAATTTTTCGTAATTCATATTAGTTACTGCAATGATAGCCCAACGTTTTACAAAAAAATAAGTCAGAAATATTGAGAAAAAATGCAAACTTTGATGTCACATATCACCATAACTATTGATATTAGGTCATGATAGCTTGAACATTTTCGACTCATAATCAAGGCAGGAGTATAGTCCTGCGAGGTTATAAATGTTTTACTAATAACCCTGTATATATGGAAAATTTCATAATGTGCGGATGTTCTTTCGGTGGAATTTGTGAACGTTGCACTGTATAAAGTGATTACTTAAGCCAGTTCCTGTGAGCTCTATAAGTCACCTAAGCCCTGGGCCACCTGTAAAGACTTCTTTACACGTCCCTCATATAATCGTGATTTCTGTGATTTAATGGTTTATCTTAATTAACGTATTAATTATGTACTAAATGTGATATAAAAAATACCAAAACCACAAATAATAAAAAGTTATTTGGTAGTTGTTGAGACGAAAAGTACTAATGACTTATCGAGTTCGAGAAATAATTGTTCAATATATCGAATAATATCAGAAATTCAATAATATCAGCCATTTAGATTACTATTACGATATGAAGATACTTTCGCCATCTTATATTTCTCTTTGGTTATTTATTTGACAGTGGTCATTAATTTCTTGCGTTTTTCTTCAAGTATTCCAATTCGTTTACTATAAATATTTACTGATTTCGGCTTCTACACTTCAAGTTCTTAAGAATAATTCCACCTTCGTTAAGGACCCTACACAAAACTTATCTTGTTTGCGGGCCTCTAAATTACATTGAATATCTTTTTTGATTTCCACGCCCTTCAGAATATTCTGTATAGAGTTTTCTACGTATACCTGAGACCTTTGATAGCCCACTTCAGAGCTCATAATTATAGCTAGTTTTCAAAATATGTATTATCAAAGGAAAAGTTTTGCAAAAAAAAATATTAATTAATTCACACACTAGTATAATTCAGTATTTGGCATTGCAATTTTATTTATTTAAGATATATTATAGATGTCTCATATAGACAAAACTATTTTATATATGGAAAAGTAGTATGGAAGTCTTTTTGGGTGTTCATAGGGCTAACGACCTAGCACAGGGCTAGCTTAAGTGATCACTTAAGCCAGCCGTGCGATAGGTCTTAAGCCCCATGAACACCAATAAGAGTTCCATATATACTTTTCCATATAAGAAGACATCTATAATTATTCATAATTAATATCACAACCTTAAAACAGATTTTTCTTTTAATGAATTAATTGGTTTGGCTTCTTCTTTAGATTAAGTTATTTAATTTATTCAATTACTTATTTTAGGTAATCTGTTACAAGTTTTTGTTTTTTAAAATTGTTGTTTCTGATTTTTTCAGTTGTATTTCTGAATAAAGATTTCTTATTGTGAAGTACTTTAAACAAGAGTTATCTTAAAGAATTAAATAAATGTTGACTCTTTCTTGGTTCTCATCTGATTTGTAAATAAATTATAGAAGACTATCAAACAGCTTCGAAAGTGTTTGTCTTTGTAGACTTTTAAGTTTAAGATGTTAAGTTTTAAGAAATACGTTTAAGAAATACGTTCAACACAATTTGTAATCTTTCACGAAAAAACTTTTTTAAACTTTATTTTATCCCTACAATAATGTACAACACCATAGAGATATCATTTTGTGGACAACACTTGTACCCAAAAATGTTACTGCAATCCTTTTTATTTTACTATTTTTTTTTCTTCTTTTTCAGCCCATTTGTTTCCAATGGATTTCTTTATATTTTTAGTCCAGAGCATTTGAGATAGGCTTGCTAAGCCGTCGATATTTTGAACCGTGAGCGCAGTGGAGTAGCTCTTGAAAAACTTAAAAAACTTTCTTTAAATAAAATTGACAATTATTTCGTGTTAAGACTAATTATTAAATCAAAATTTGCCTGCTCTCACTGAGATAATCTTTAAAATAAATATAATCCAGTGCAATATGTTTATTTTAAAGTGTGCAAGCGATTTTGACCACAATATTTGTGTGGGATCATAATATAATATGTATTTGCATAAATTCTGAAATGAAAATTTTCTACTATGTTACCAAATTCCATTCTTACCGCTACAGGGATAATTTAGATTCCACAATTGCGTACATTATCGTGTTAAGAACAAATTACTCTATCAAAACGTAATTAAATTATACTTCAAACAAAGCGAAATTCAAATTAACTAAAACCACAAATTAATACAAAAACGCATTAACAGTAAATCGAATTCGATAATAACCACAGAACTCTGCCATCTCCGTTAATCTCACTATTTTTTTATTCAATATTCATGCAATATTTAATTTTTAAATCCTTTTTTTTATTCAATTATATCTCTTGAATTCCGTTATTTGTTTGTTCATCTTTTTAATCAGATCGCTTGGAAGTTTACGCAGGTCTGCAAATTGACATTTTTAAATTTTGTTTTCAATGGTAATGGGTGAATTATGTATTTCGGTATGCTGAATTCGAGAATGCCGATTTATGAAACTGTAATCCTGTATAATTTGTGTGTAAAATTAGTACTTTCTTACTTACTTACCATTACGCCGTTTCCCCGTGGGGATAGGCAGAGATGATAGAACGCCACACTATTCAATTCTGACGTACAACTTTCACCTCATCCACGTTCATACATCTTCGCATTCAAGCTCCTCAGTTGTTGAGGCTTCTAACAGGACCATCTTCCAGTATCTGGTTAATATGGTCATGCTACGTCTTCCGCGGTCGCCCTCTCTTTCTTGCGCCATCAACACTTGCATTATATATCTTTCTTACCATTCTTTCCTCATTCATTCGCTCAACATGCTCAAACCATCTGAGTGACCCTTTTATTATTCTACTAATTATGCTAATATCAGCTTTTCATTCATTCCTAATATCTGCATTCTCTAATCTATCATAAATGGATTTGCCACACATATGTCTGAGGGATCTCGTCTCTACTGGATTCAATTTACTTTTGTTCCTCTTCTGCCAGTAAAATTAGTAAACCCTTATTAATATCAAAAAATGATCCGTAACCAAAAAATGATTCGAAAATTCGGAGAAATTATTGATACTTATACTTCGATTTTTTATTTTTTAGTGTACATTGTATCCTGAAACATTATTTACCTAACCTAATAGACAAATAGAGTCTGTAATAGACAAATTCTGATATTTTTATAAAAAACATTTTCGAATCAAAAACCTTGATTGGATTAATAGTTTTTAAACTCAGACGTATAATACATAAGCCCAAGTTGCTTAAATAGTTTAAAAATAGATGTATATTAATCAAAAGAAGAAGGGAGGCAGTTATTTTTGAGCATACGAGAGCCTAAAAAATAAATCAAAATAACAAAGCTCCTTTAAAACCCACCATTGCTACCTGCCGGTGCCCAAGGAAATACCTTTCCGCAAAAGCCTTTCGAATAAGTCTGTGTGGTACCTTCACATTAAGGCCGCGCATAAAATAACTCTAAAATCATAATAATTGTTTCCTTCATTAAATTAAGCGTAATACCTTCCCCGCATTTAAGTAAGATGATTATAAATTTTGCTCATGAATACCAACATAATAATGGTTTTAATATTAAACGTAATAAATTTTAAAATATAACATAATTTCATTGATAATTACTTCCTGCCGAATTTCCTTATTATTAGACACAACGTTTTAAGATTTTAATTTCACCTTGAAAATAAACATTATGAAGAAATTTTCCGAGATTTTATTTCTTCCATCTTTTATTATTTTAATTTTATTACATTATTCATTTAGACAAATACAATATGAGCAAGTAAATAATTTTGTAAAAATTTTTAAAATTTTCAATAATTAAGGCTATTGTAATTAGTTTTTTTTTTAAATTTAAAGACTATCGACAAATCAGAGTGACCCTAATGAATAGTCATTTAGGACAAGGTGATTGGTAAATTTTTTCTGTCTATTTAAAGATTTAAAGAGCTATGTCTATTTAAAAAAAATAGACATAATTCATCAAAATTACGGACTTTTTATGTATGAATTTTAGCTTTATATTTGTGTACCTTAGTATTTATGTAAACGATACTTTTTTAATATTACTGAATTTGTATTTACATATGGTATTAGCATCTTTTAACCTAAATATATAATCTACGACCTCTAATTGCTGAAATTCTACTTATTTTTACTAAAAATGTCAATTAAAATTTAACTTTACAACAAATAAAATTATTGCGAAATCGTAGAATGTTTGTTAGCGCCATCCAGTAGCGTTAGCGTTAGCTCCGACCGCGAATTAATGTTCTCAAAACATCGCCATCTAGCGTAGCGTAGCGCCATCTGGTAATACTCGTAATGGACATCGTTACATATAGAATTATATAAATGAATGAACGTTCACTGTTTTCATATATAAATCGTGTGTAAATAATAGTGTGTTCTAATGTATACCAAGGTATCATCAACGTCACTATAATATTTTGAAGAGTTTTTGATTTTATTATGAAATTATGAGGCCATTAGATCTAAATACTGTAACAAAAACACAAAAATACCCAGGCTCATATGTTTCATGTTTTGTGGTCAAATTGGCGTAGCGTGCATTAAGCATAACATGATTTTTTTACTGGCTATGTAAATTATTCAATTTATATTTCGATTTTGATTATCTATGTATTCTCTAAATGATCTTTGAGTTAATCTCCAGATCGAAATCTTGACACATAATGTACATGATACTGAGATTTTTATCGACTAAGTATCTTAGATTTGTTTCATCTTGTCTCATTCCTGGAACACGGACAATAAAGATTACAATTTTACAATAATGATTTTGTCAATCCTGCTCTAAACTGAGTCTAAGGTGTATTCATTCAATTACCTATAAGACCTTCATGCGCACACCCTTAAAGGTGACAAAATTTACTTTTATTAAAGCGTAATAGCGTCAAACATAAATTCTATATTCCGTAACATCCACACAATTGAAAATATTAATTTCAGCTAATTTTAGCAACGTCACTCCTTCCACATCTCTAAAATTCTTACGTGCGGTCTTTAACGTCATCTTTTTATAATATATAAATTTTGAACCTTTGCGAATAATTAATGCGAACGCTAACTTATCTGAAATTTTATCAATCTAGCGTTTAAAAGTTTATCATGCATTCCCTTTAAATTCATTTTTGCAGTGTGAAAAGCTTGTGTGTGTAAAATAAAAGTGTACCAGGTACCAAGTGTTTCCGTAGTGGCTAAAATAAAACAGTAATATCCGTGACTGCATATGGTTGCATTTCTCACTTATTGAAGAGTGTAGATTATTATCTGCGACACACATACTATTTCATACAATATGGTGGTAATTAGCGAAGGGAAAAACTACAAAAAAAAGGTCGCCAGCCAGATTTCTTCATTCCATTCCAAAATATTTTCAAACCATGGGGGGGGGGGGGTTGTTACAGTTTCCAGAGATTTCTTCATTTAGCTACATCAACTTCCCAAAAATTTCTTCATGGGTCCCAAAATTTTTTAAAACCATGGGGGGTGGGGTTGTTACAGTTTCTAGAGATTTTTTCATTTATCTACATCAACTTCCCAAAAATTTCACGTAAAAAATGCACTATTTAAAGTATATTTCTCATGCTTTCAACATTGAAGTGTGTACTTTGTAGTGTTCGCTTTTGAAATGAAGTGTCCTTTTTGAAGTATATACTTTCAATAACTTTGGTGTTTGTAGTTTGTAGTGTGCACTACACTTCAAATCGTGCGAAGTGTGCACTTCAATGTAATGTAGTACTACATTGTAGTAGTGAGTACAGAACGGACCCATCACTAGTGGTAATACAACAGTAATCCATACAAGTAGGACACGTTAATTTATTTTTAATGAGAATTAAATTCAATAGGCTAATAAAATTTAAAAAATTTAGTAAGTAGACCAAACCATAGAACGATGTAAGTGGTCACAAAAATCATCCAGGCGAATAACCTCTTTGTTCAAACCCCGGTTTGCCAATACAAATTTTCCAAAACAAATATCTCGGATATCTCCAGAATTAGAATTGGTCAATTCCCGGTGGCTACCCATTTGTTCAGGCTGAACATGGTGATACCCCGATGTGTGAGTGTTGTTTGGAGGAGAAGTCCCACGGCCATGTATTTTCTGCCTGCCCGCCTCGGAGCCCCAACCCCTGTGAAGTGAGCTGATCAGGGTTAATTTTCAACTTCCGGCCAATACGTACCACCTTCTTTCTATTTACTTGCTACCTCTGAAATCTGTAACATTATTTTTTTTACAAAAATGACATTAATTGAATACTGGAAATGGGGCCATTCAAGTATTACGTATGCACCAAAGAGGGTTGGGGGGTTCTTTGCTTCGCTAATTTTTGATGACATGGGGGACGGTGGGGTCTGGATGGTGATTACGTCAACAATATTTATTTAATTAATTTTTCTGATTTTTTTGCAAAATTTGAAAACTATCAAGTCGAACATGAAAAAAGGTGTGGTCTTTGTCATATCTCTGTCAAGTCATTGAATCGTCACATCAAGGACATCCATTAAAAAACTAAACACGCACACCGAAACGAGAAAGAGACCTATAAGAGTGGCTGCTCGTCGTGCTAATGAATTAATGCGCATAGTATAAGCTTTAGACGAATACCGAGATGTTGAATGGCTCGAAGAGAACAACGTCGACATCCCTAAAGAACACATAAATGTGCAGTTACACAACA
This sequence comes from Agrypnia vestita, assembly GCA_016648135.1. Taxonomy (NCBI): domain Eukaryota; kingdom Metazoa; phylum Arthropoda; class Insecta; order Trichoptera; family Phryganeidae; genus Agrypnia; species Agrypnia vestita. The sequence continues at coordinate 55,675 of JADDOH010006049.1, read as the reverse complement.
TCGAGCAGCAAACATCCAATGTCATCAAGTCACGGATTCAAGTGTCATGGACTGAGGACGATAAATTTGAATGAACTCAATTTTTTTGATAAAACAAAATAAATTAATATATTTTATATAAAATATATACCAATGTTTTTCGTAAGCATAGGAGGCGGGAGTAAGAGCTTTGCTCACTTTTTCTGACAAGGGGGAGGGGGTGTTAAAAATAACTAAAATTCTGCTTACGTAATAGTTGAATGGCCCCAATGAATAAAGCACTAAGTGCCAGAATGTTTATTTTAAAATACAAGGTAAAAAGTCAATATAGATTTTTTTTGTTATTTTGTGTGCGATTTTACACACCTTTTTATTAATATTTTCAACACTACTACTAGCCGATACTTCAAGTGAGTTATTTTAATTCTAAAAACTAAAATTACTCTTGTCGTTTATTGCCTTATTTAAAAAAAATGACGTAGTACATTATTCCTATGCTATACGCATTTCCATAAAACTGTAAAATTAACACAGACAGGATTTAAATGCAGTGTTTAATGTATTGGCGAAGGCTAAAATACTTAACTTCATTCACTTCCAGTATTCAATTTATGAATATATATTTATATACATTTTTTATTAAACTTGTTGAATGGAACAAATTGCTTTTTAAGGGCGAATTGCCTGGTTACGAGAAGAATAAGGATGATCGATTTACAAATTCTTTCGAACAAGCTGTATGTAAATTTACATCTCTTCATTGTACTTTTTCCTCAGCTAAACCATTCTTCCCTCTTCCCTTGTAAGTGAATTCCCTCTTTGTATTCTGTAAGAATTGCACAATTTCATTCCCAACAAAACAGCCTCAAGCCACCCAACCTTTACGCTCTAAATTGATGGTCCCCTGATGGTTGTAATTCAGTCTTTCTTGATAATAATATATGGCAAATATCAACAATTTGACCTACATTATTGTGTTTTATTTGCTCCCAGTTTTTCCGAAATCGTTAGGAATGGAGCGCAAACTCTCTAGGGATTAATGATTCACCCCAGAAGTTTGCAGTCAAAACAAATTGGTTTGATTCTGGAGGGGTTAATCTGTCAATTGGGGGTTGTTGAACCTTGGCATTGAGCTACGAGTTGATTGCCTTTTTAAATTCCATGGCACGTTCAAGTCTAAATTAGCGTAAATATAAAACTACTTGCTTTAAAAACACCCATTACATAACTGTAATTATATATATTTTTTCAATAATCGCAAAATAACTTTGTAATAACATTACTTATATATTATAAATATGTAAAAACTATATCAAATTTTAGTTTTAATTTTAGTCTTACGAATGGACAATTGACCCAGAAACACATTGATTTATAAATGAATAGTATTTTAAATAAAGTGTTTTCAAAAATGAGTAAAGAATAAATTATAGAAGTCTCACAGAGGCGAAGCTATTTATATATGAGAAAAGTGGATGGAAGCCTCTTTTAGGATGGCTCGGGGCTTAAAACCTGTACGAGATGGTTTAAGTGATCACTCTACACAATGCACTGTTCACCAATTCCATCGTAAGAACATCGAAAAAAGAAAATTTCTATATTGCACTAGTCTGCACCTATAAAATGCATCAGTAAAAATCTAGACAGATACATTTAACTAAATTTGGCTCAGTAATTAAACATATTCGAAGTTGTTTTTGTATTTTCAACTGCAGGAAAATAATTCACAATATACGATAACAAATACAATCCGATTATGGAAACACATTGTTTCTTGAAAACCAATCCAAAGGCGATTCCGCAGGATGTAATTTTTTTATATAATCGTAAGAGATACAAGACATGTTATCTGTCTTGTGTCTCTTACTATCATGATTCTGGAGTTAGAGCATTTCACTCGCTGCTTAACTTGTACTAATGTTACAAGTTATTCATTAAGAGAAAGACAAAGAGGAGTGATGGAGAGCCATTTTGTACTTCAAGATATATGTAGGTATGTGAAAGAAATCCTGGCGGAAATTTTTGGAAATTGTGCGAAGTTTAATTGATGTGATGGTCAATCGTGGGTGGAATCAGTGAACGTTACATTATGTCGGTTTTCAGCCCTATAAATTGCAGTAATTGTAACATACTCAAAAATATTGTGAGATTTTAAAATATACAATTATTCTTCATTGTCAACGTACAACTTGTGCTTCAGTTTACTGACTGCACGAGAATAAGAATAATTTAATGAATAAGTGACATAGAGAAAATGATTAGAAACAAAAAATACAAAAATAAAATTAATCTTATATACCCTAATCAGAAATATAAAAATAATAAATACGCATGCATAGAATTTTTCGGCCCAACTTCAGTATAAATAGCTAACGAAATTAAAAAGTGTGATTTAAAAATAGCCTTTCGAACCAATAAAAAATAGGAACAAACCTCAAAAACTCTAAAAGCAAAACACCTAAATTAAACTAAAACAGTGGCATATACAAATTAACATGTAATCATAAAGATTGCAATGCCACATATATAGGACAAACGGGAAGGTCTTTTTTAACTAGATTCGCGGAACACATGCGCTGCTATAAAAATAAAAATTGAGAGTCAAAATTTGCGGCCAATTTATTAAATGAAAACCACGTCCCGCTAGGTGATAACGGGCCAAAAACTTTTACATATAGAAACAAAAGGTTTTAGGATAAATTTTCTTGCAACTAGAAATAAATAAATATAAAAAGGATCCAAATATTAAACTTTTAAATAATCAACAAAAAATGATCTTCTCTCCTTTTCTCAATATTTTTAAAAAACCCAAAATCAAGGACATAAATTAAAATAATATTTATAAATAACACTTGCAGAAAGCGGGGAATTTTGATAATCAAGCAACGTTAACCGAGGCACCTTAAATGATACGTGCCCGGGAAAAAACGAACATTAATATAGGGCTTCACCACAAATATCTAATTACTCTAAAGGGGAATGGGTAACTTAAAATTGTATAAAGAAGTCGTTTCTACGTGGTATATCCACTGTTTGATAATGGCCTTACAAGCCGAAACAGCTGTAACACCTAAAAATAGTTAACCCGTATAAAAATATTTTTTTAAATTTAATTTATTTTAAATTTCGCTAAAAATAAATATGGAGTTCTACAAATTAAACACAAAAACCATTAATAAACAAGTTAATAAAAACATTATTAATTAAGTTTTATTTCATTTGTGATGTTGCAATTATTAAAAAAAAAAAGATTTTTATATTTAGAACATATTCAATACACGGCAGAAATACATATAGAAAAATTGTATCTTTCCAAAGAATATGTTGAAAAAATAAACACAGAACCTGGTAATTTGTAGCCTGTGCAATGTAAAATGGTTAATTTATTATTTTTTGGGAATATATATGTTTGCATGTGTTTTTTAAGTAAATAAAAATCAAACATAAAACAAATTTGATTTTAATATATTAAGTTATCGATTTTTTAATTATCTTTGTACATTTCGAACCCGCTTATTCTTAATAAAAAGAAAAAAACGTTTAAAACAATGTTTTTGCTGTAAATTTTCAAAATAAAATAATACTACAATCGTATCAGACATAATTATTTTAATTTGTTGTAGTTTTATTGATTGTTGACATTCATATTTGATTTGATAACTATTATTTCATTTGATGTAATTTTGTTATACTTTATGTTAAGTAATGTTTTATTTTTCTTTATATATCACTTTATTAATTGTTTTTGATAGAATTATATCTTATCTCCTTTTTTTATTATTACCTATCAATCTAAACATGTTTATATATATTGTTTCTTTAATGGTACGTTGTACCGTGTATTAATTAAATAAATAAATAAATAAAGTATCGGTCATGTATTCGATTTACCATATATATTTATATGATAAATATTATTATTAAATAATATAGTTATTGAATAAAACAATTATTAAAGAAAAAGTATAACTCAAAACAATCGTTTAGTTTTGTATTTATTATCAGTGAATATAATTAAAAATTATTACTATTAAAATGAACTTTGTTTTCACCGCTTTTGTAACAAATGAGTCTATACAAAAGTGGTGAAAACAAAGTTCATTTTTATTAATTACATTATTTTTGAGCTGATTGCTCTGACACAACAAATAATTGTTTATCGAAGCAAACAGATTATACTGCCTACCAACTTTAAATCCATCAATAAATACCCAGATTAGAATTTATTCTTGCGAAGAAAAGATGTTTTCCAAGGTCGTTAAATTAATGACGAAGAACCATTGCGACTATCTATAGCAGTTCACATTCCTGAAGGTAATCAATCATTTGTCCTAAATTATTCATATTAAAAAACTCTTTTGTGTTGACGCCTTCCAGGACAAATTAAACCTCGATTAATGTGATGAGCCATCTCCAATCAACCAATAACCAAGGATTATCCTTCTGGTACTAATCAATCAATCCATCCCCACCGAAAACCTATTAAAATGTCAATTTAAAATTAATAACTTCGCAGAACGAAGCCAACCACCCCAATCCCAGGCTAGATCAAATTATGAAAATCGATAAATGATATTTTAATTTGGAGAAAAAAGTTATTCCGTCATAATATCATATTCTTATGTTTTTTTTTTTTTGCCATAGAATAAACCTACATTTTTTGTTGTTTAACATAACAGTTGGTCTAACATAACGATAATGTAGTCAAAGAACATGCATATTAGAAAAAAATAGTTTTGAATACACATATTTTTTTGTTTGGAATGCAGCACGTTTATTCATTCTTCTGGCTACATTTCTAGAATTCTCCCTGTATTTAAGTTGCGAGGTTTATTTGTGCTATTTTTAAATTACAAATACCTGTGTGAAATTACTAAAATAATTATTATATATATATATGTTTTTACTCCCTTTCTTTTAACTCGTAGCGTCTGCTTGCTTGCTTGTCTGACAAAAAACTTTGGATAGATTTTTAACCCTTTTCCCGTGATTGAATCGAGCTGAAACTTTGCAGGGAGCCTCACAGCGATGATAAAAATGATCTATCAAATTTTCGTTAAAAAAAATTAATAATTATAGTATAATTTTGGATTTTTCGAAATTATTACTCCCTTTTGTTTCGTCGCCCGACTCGAGCTTAAAGAGTAGGGTAAGCGCCAAAGCTGTTTTAACTAGGAAATGAGAAAGGGAGTGTAATAAAAACTTGATTTTTATGGGTTACTTTTTTAGCTGCTCTGATATACATACTTGTGTAACTGAAATTAGTACACGCATGAGCTAAAGATGAGACAATTTGGATAGAGTTTTACTTTAAATTCAATAAAAGCTTAGCAGAGTAAGTTCTCAGAAAGAATTTTTGTAATAATTTTCAATGAAATCGTTTTTAGTTTTTTTTTCAATTTTTCAAAACCTCGTTCATTAATGATTTACACTTGATGAGAAGGCAAATCACTTAACAGTACATACCCTGAAAAATCAAAATATCGATAAAATCAAGCTATCACTGTAATTTTCCTTGTGTTAAATTGCTTTACAAGTTTACAAATTGCCAAAGTAAACCTACCAAATATCGTCAGATTTTGATTTGGTCCACACTATAGTTGTGTTAAATTTAACTCAACTTTTGCGTATTACAAAGCTCAATTGTTTAAATGAAAATAATCATTAACGTCTCTGAACATCGCGTAGATATAAAAAATCGGAAACTAACTTCTTCCCTTGTCCACCACTCTCTAACGGAGAATCATAAAATAGACTTCGACAACTCAAAAGTAGTCGCCAGCCTCAATAATGAAACATTTAGAATCTACAGAGAGGCAATTCAAATAAATAAAAGAAATAATAATATAATGAACAACAGAGACGATAGCATTCGACTTCCGACCGCATGGAGTAACATTCTTAATAATAATAATCAAATTTCTAATACGAATAATATTAATAATAATAAACCAGAAATCACGATGAAAACACCGAAGCAAATAGAAAATCCAACCTTCTCAATATTGTATAATGACGATAATAAAGTAAATATACGGATTACTAGAAGCCGAGCAAAACACATTAACGGCGTCGCTGGAGAAACCCACTCCTCCACAAACACCTGACGCAGAATTTTTCAAACTTTCACTTGACGGTGAGCTCCGGACCCAAACGGTTGTACGCTTTTTGGAGAAGCAGCTCATCGACAAGGCGCCCTGAAGATGAACAGTGAGATCTGTTCGAAACGTCGGCAGACGACTGGTCCTGACGACCAGAATTTGACGCGGGTTACCCCCCAAAGTAGTTAGAACTAACATATATATATATATATATATATATATATATATTTATGTAATGTGTTATATGAAATGTTTCCAAAATTAAATAATTTAATTCTGGCGTCCACTAGCCGTAGATAAACAAAGTAATTTGTGACTGTTGCATTATAAAAAGTGGATTGCTTTAAGAAATCTAATAATATGTGTTTTAATCAATTAAAAAAGAGTCCACATATAAGGTCGAATAATTTACGTTAATTTACTAAGCTGCCCTGGCGAAATTAGATAACGCACCATTCCCGGATAGAATGGAGGTCCGTTGGTTCGAATACCGGTAGCCGTTAAAATATTTTTTCGTTAATTTGATTTTTCTGTATATCTTTTCTAGTTGATTAATAAATTTGTTAATAATTTACAGAACTTTGTTCCTCACAATAATGATGTGTTTTCTTTAATGTACAAAACTATCATGTTGCACGACAAAGTAACTTCCATATCAATTCAGAAAAATGAAAAGATTATTCAGTAACTACTCATCGATACTTGATAATAGACATGTACGTATATGACCGACTGAATAAAAATATTTTTATCACTCTCATCGTGGGCGAAATGGAAAATATTTAAATATCTTATCGTTTTTAATTATAAATTAATTTGAGAACCACCAATTTGTGCAAAAATATAGTATTTGTTCGTTTTTTAGACAGTGTTATTTCAACATTATTTAAAAAACGAATTGGGTGTGTTTAAAATTGAATATGATATCTACATTTTATAAACACTCTACTACAATATGATGATTTACCATTTTTCTTCAAAAAAGCCGGTTGCATTGATAACGTGACTTAAAAACATGATGTTATATATCCCTGAAATATATATGAGGAAGAGTAAATCACAATCAGAATGATTAATCCTACTAATAGATCACATCTACAATCAAGCAATGAAGAGGGCTGTTTATCGGACCGCTGAACTTTAACTTTCAGAGCAAGACAATTGGCTTTCAAATACGGATTAAGACTTCGTATTACAGGGGCACCGTAAAGCAATTATAATTTTAAAATACTTATATACGAAAACAAGTAACAAAAATTGTCTACACTCTCGTTTTTCAATTTATTTACACAAAGATGTAAATCATTTATCTACAGATTCATCTTTTTTGTCAATGCAATTGATCCAGTCTACAAAAAATTTCAGCCCCTTTTATAGGCCCTCCGACCAAATAAATCTGATCAATGCTGTTTCGTTATTCATAGCCGAAAGGAAAATGACGCGATCAAGATTGCATTTCGTGCGCATACCTGTAGTCGTACCAACTCTCAATGCACCAGGCAGTATAACAATCTTGTAGGTATGTTTTGAAAAAAACGCAAATAATTTTATTTTGTGATATCTATATACTGCAATTTGACATGTCAACCAGTGCAAGACTAGCGGTGTAAAATGGAAATCTGGTACAAACACTGTGAAGTGAAGTTTGAAAGTAGCAGAAGAAGAACGATTTTTAAACTGAATGCAATGGAAATTAGATCATTGGGGTGTATGTATGGTTTATGATACAGGAAAAAATGTTAAGCTTATCTAAGCATAATAAAAAGAATTTTTAAAAACTGTAACATTAAATGATATGGTCATATTGACCGAATAAATGACTTTATGAATGAGAATGATGAGAAAGATATAGGTCTTTTCATTAAAGAAAGACAATCTTTGATTCAATAAAATTGAATCAAAGATTGCTGGGATACGTTGTAATTAAAAAAATGGTCGCTTACAGCGAGAAAATATAGACGTGTCACTATATAATAACCTGATATATGTATTCTGACGAGTACACTTTACGTGTTAAATTATTATTTTTCCTCGGTAAACGTGTTGGCGGATAAAAGAAGCATTTCAAGGGTTGCTTACGGGAGTTCCTGGCACTGCGCAACATCCCCAGTAATTGGGAACAGCTGGTGCTCCACCGGACTGAGTGGCGTAATATCTGTTCTGGAGTGAGTACATTGGCAGCAAGAAAAATCCTGAATAGATCGTGCGCTGTCGTCCTTTGTCAGAGGGACCAAAGATTGACAAAAGAGACACAATTTAATCTGCAATGTCGGTAGGGGGAACCTGTGCTTCTATAACTGACCTGTTTTTACCCAGGAGATCGCACCGCTGGCGCTGATGGGGAAAGAAATGGAAAGCGAGGGGATTGACTAACGTGGCCCAGCAATGACGACGATTATTTGTTCACTTTGATTGTGAGATTTATTCTCAATTCTTATAACGATTGAAATCTGATTATTCACAATTCGACGAGCAATCACTCGTACACTTGAAACATAACCAATACAATTAAAAGTCTTCTTCATCTTCTTCTTCCTTAGCTTTTTCTCTCCACTGCTGGATGTAGGCCTCTTCCATTTTCTTCCACTCATCTCTGTTTCTTTCCCTTTGCATCAAGGTTCTTCCTGCTTGCTAGACTATGTCGTCAGACCACCTTTTGGGAGGTCTTCCGACACTATTTTTCGTCCAGGGCCTCCACTGTAGGATTCTGGGTGCCCATCTAGTATACGTTCAGCCCACTACCATTTTAGTTGCGCAATACAGTCCATAATATTGGAAACTTTTTTCGGCGTCTTATTTCTTCATTTCTGATTTTATCTCGAAGGCTCACGCCGAGCATCTGCCTTTACAATTAAATACCAACCACAACAATAACGATTTCTTTCATCATTATTTCTAAGTGCTTCAGACGATAACACTTTTCTTTAATGACAACGTGATTTCATTAAAAATCTAGTAACCTTTTATTTAGAAGCAGTATGAATGATGTACACGGAGGTAAATTTAAAGTTTTGTAATGCCAATTAGAAGTTTTTACTTCTAACAAAGATCGTACATCTGTACGGAGTAATATAATGATGGTGTTTTCATAGTAACCCGGTAACGCCACACCCATAGAGCGTATACCAGAACTTCGTGCGGCACGGCTTTGGCAAGGATTTCCTCGCTTCGTCATAATTACCCGCCGAGAGATTGGCCCAAACTTTGGGAAAATCGCATACAAATGTGTTCGCGGCTTCAATCGCTCTCCTCGGATTGTTCGGCTAACGAGCTGCTTTAATTGAATTATTGCCGAGCGTGAAAACGGCGTCAGACGGTGCCTCGTCTCTGATTTGTTGTTGTTGTGTAATGCAACAACTGTATAATTTGGTCTGCGGCGGGTAGTAAGGTCGGTCGACAACAATGAATGCATTATTCAATGTTGTATGCATCAACGTTAAATATTTACGTCAACTTGACCACACGAAAAGATAGCAAAGACAATAGGAAAGGGAAATTAAGGCGTAATAGACAACTTTTGTCTTTCCATGCAACTATATAAACTTTCAAAACAGGACACTTTCTTTCGGCATAAATGCCTTATTTTATTTAGCATCTTTATTTTACTATATACATTTATGTATATATAGGCCCACAAGAGCATTCCTAAATTTAAAATTACCTAGATACAAAAAAGCGCAGCCCAGAACCATTATTCGTTTGTAGGGAAAAAAAATTTAATTCATTACCGGGTAAATTTAAAAAAATTAAAGACTTTACATCATTTAAAAATGAACTTAAAAACTTTAACACAAAAATTTCTTGAAATTCCCTTATATGTATTTATTTTCTCTATTTTTTATTCCTGATATATTTACTATCTTGTTTCTTGATATTTTTTGTTTACTATTTTGTTTAATACTTTTGTTTTAAAAATTGTATATTTATAAATAATATGATATGATTTACTCCCGCCATAACCATGGGCGTCATCTCTTTTATGGAGAGTAATACTATTTTACTGTATGAATAATCTTTATATTTCAATAAATTTTGTACCATCATATATTATAATAAATAAATTTAATTTTTCTGCCCTATTTGAGAAAAGAAAAATACCATCCCTTCACTTTTTCTACCATTACTCTTTTCTTTTGTCATTCAGGCTTGAAGAATAAATGCATAATATATACGAGGGATTATGATAAGTAACCGTGTTAGGAAAGGAAACGCAATTGAATTATTTTATTTTTATCTCAACGTGGTCTTCTTCAAGCTCGATACACTTCAGTCCAGCAATATTCCAATATTTTAAGCCATCTGAAAATTGTTAATAGTCGAACTGAGCTAAACAGGTTATTGTTTCTGCGATGGCGTCCTCGTTTGACGTAAGCCGCTTTTTGCCGAGTCATTTTTTCACGTTTGAAAACAAAAATACATCGCATGGGACCAAACTTAGCAAATAGGATGGATGAAACAGCAATTCACAGTGTAATTCGATCATTTTTGATGCAACGGTCGCGGAAGAGTAAGGGCTAAATCCAAGTTCATGGTCCCATCGCATATATTATTAAAATGAGTATTAGGGGAAAGTGGGGGAATACAGCCACCTCAGGTAATGCAGCCACCCCATCTAACTCGTTCCAACTCATTACACGATGTCGCTAACGCATGCGACAGTGCGAGCAGCGACGTGAAGTTAGTCGTTCGAACGCTTTGTGACAAGTCGGACGTGTATTTTGTTGCTGGTTGTGAAATCATTGAAATTTGTCAATTATCATCTAATATTCGGGTGATACAAAACGGTGAGTAGTTAACTGGTATTTAAAACTATCCAAATTACTAAATGCTTAATCGATTTATCAGTTATTAAGGTATATTTGATAGTATTTGTTGTTCTCAAAACTATTTTAAGGTTAGATAAATTGAAAATATTTATGTTGTTCTAGATATGGGGTAAAGAAGCCACACACTGTGGGGTAATTGTGCCAATGGCGCGATTACCCCATTTTTTTAAAATTAAATTTATTTTCGCCCGAAAACCATTTATTGTTATTTTTTTAGATGCCACGAACTTACAAAAGAGTTACAAGCAAGTGTTCATGGATGGAATCACAACTAAAAGATGCGGTAGCAGCTGTTAATGATGGAACTATGTCGGCAAAAAAGGCTGCAGCTACTTTCAAAATTCCGAGGACAACACTTCGTTCTCGTATTAAAACTGGGAATTTTGAAAAAGGACATCTTGGCCGAAATCCGATTTTTACCTCTCAACAAGAAAAAGGGATCGCCGATCATATTATATCTTTGTAAAAATGTTTTTTGGTCTAACACCTGGGGAATTGAGAAGAGTTACTTTTGAATTCGCTGAAAAAATGGCATTGCCAACAAATTTAATAAAAATAAGCGTGAGGCAGGAATGGACTGGTATTATGGGTTTTTGCGTAGAAACCCAACAGTAACATTGAGATCACCAGAGGCTACTAGTATAAACAGAATACAGGCCTTCAACGAAACGGAAGTGAAAATATTCTTCAATAATTTGGAATCACTAACGGAAATATACAGCTTTCCTAAGAACAGGATTTACAATGTCGATGAAACCGGCATTTCAACCGTGCAAAAACCGTCAAAAATATTAGGTCGTAAGGGGCAAAAACAAATTGGAGCGGTAACAAGTTGGGAACGAGGAAAAACTATCACGGTTACTTGTGCTTTTAATGCAGCCGGAGAATTCATACCTCCAATGTTCATTTTTCCGAGACAACGAATGAACCCCTTATTAAAAAAAGATGGCCCTGATGGTGCTTTATATGAAATTTCCAAAAACGGCTGGATAAATCAAGAAATTTTTGTTAAATGGCTTGTTCATTTCCGGAATTATTGCAAGCCCAATTTAGAAAGGCCAGTATTGCTCGTTTTAGATAACCACTCGAGTCACATATCACTTGAGATTTACAACTTTTGCAAAGAAAACCACATCGTACTTCTGTCAATACCACCCCACACCTCTCATCGTTTGCAGCCGTTGAATGTGGTATTCTATGGCCCATTAAAACCAGCTTTTAATAGAGAGTGCGACATGTTCTTAAAATCATCTGCCCACAAGAAGATAACACCATATGATTTGGCGGGTCTTTTTAATAAAGCATATTCAAGAATTGCGTCCTTAGATAAGGGTTCGAAAGGATTTGCTACATGTGGTATTAGTCCATTAGACGTCAATAAATTCTCTAGCGAAGATTTTGCTCCAGCGCAACATCAGATGCCAATAATTGTTCAAGAAGAACAAGATGATAATATTTCATCTCCAATAAATAGGACTGTTCTTGGTGAGCGAAATATTCCGCAGGCAATAATTCCATCCACATCTACCCTTATCGGTAACAGTTCTATAACTCTACATAATATCGATCCCCAAGCACAAAATATTCAGTCTTGTTCTTATTTTGGGATAGAAGAAATTGCTCCTATTCCGAAAGTCTCTCAAAGTGCTTCCACTAATACTAGAAAACAGCATTCTGGTATCTTAACGGCGACTCCAATGAAGACACAACTAGAAGAAAAAGAAGAAAAGAAAAAAACAAAGCTTTTGAAAGAAATAATGAAAAAAGAGAAAAAAACTAAAAAAGGCAAAACTCTAAAACAGAAAGAATCAAAGGCTAAGAAAATGTTGGCGAAGAGGATGAAACGAAAAATAACCTTTAGCACATCAGGAGAAGACGAACCAAATCTAAAAGGTTTTCTAAATGATGACGAGCTTGATGACATAAATCCAGAAAATATTGAAAACCAATGTATATTTTGTACGGAATTTGGTATTGATAATGAATTGTGGTTTAGATGTATTTTATGTGCAAAATGGGCTCATTCTTTGTGTTCGGGGCAAGATAAACCTGATAATTATATTTGTGATTTCTGCTCGAGGTTGTAATTTCAAATTAAGTTCAAGATTTTGTTTTATTTCTTTATGAACATGACAAATACATTATTTTTGTTCGAACTATTTGTAGAAGGATATAGTGGCTTCATTACCCCAACCCAGTGGCCAAATTACCCCACATGGTGGGGGAATGACGCCACTAAACAGATTTTTGGAATATAATAAATTTAAGCTAACCTATTCGTTTTTTTGACACAATTTTAAAAATAAATGATTCATAAATATATATTGTTTGAATTTTCTTTACCCTGTTTACGAAAAAAAACATTATGACAAAGTTATATGCTATTAAACCTTAAGGTGGCTGTATTCCCCCACTTTCCCCTACACTATATTATTAATTGTGTTATTAACAGAATGAAAGATAATTTATGTTTAAATAATAAGTATTTAATAAGATATTATATTTTAAAGTTTCGAAAAATGTACCATATATTTTGACATTTCGTGGGCAATATCTGAGGAAAAACGTGTAAATCACAGACAATGTATAAGTTTACATGACAAATATATTTTTTAAAAACGAAAGAAATATGACGAATAGCTTTTTTTTTATATACCCTTTTCCATGGTTCTAAAAGTAATGACTGACATTCAAATGTATCTTATTTAATACTTATTATTTAACCGTAATTAATATCTTACATTTTGTAATCAGGACATACAATTATATGGTGAAATACTCATTTTTATTGTATAAACAATGGGACCATAATCTTGGATTATGCCAGAGTAAGCTGATGCATTGTTAATGTGAAAGAGTACATTTGTTTTTCAAATGGGGCTGTTTTCTCTCTCATCAATTAAATTTGAGAAATGTGAGAAATTAGAGATGAATGCCTCACAAATCCCAAAAAAAAGTGGCCATAACCTTCCCGGCCGAAAGAACCGTTAACGCCTTCTTTGGGGTAGGTTCACCAGGTTTGTTTTACTATACTTTTATTCCTGGCGCGAGGTCATGGATTCATATTTTATCATGAAACACCGCAGAAAGTCTTTCAGATTGTGCTTAAACATTTCCAAAGAGGGCGCAAAATTATTGTTATGCGATTCCAGTTTTGTTGCACTGTGAGAAAATGCGGCACCAATTCGCCAATAGCTTTCTCACGTCCAATGTTCAGCATACAACGAATATTCGGCCACCTTAAATTTTAATGTTTAGGTGACCGTCATTGGTGTCCTCATAGATCCGCGTATCGTCATGAAACCATGGCTGTAGAAGGCATATGATGTACTTGAAATAAAAGTTTTATTAATTAACATATATCACTTTTTGGGCATGTGTACGAAAAAAGAATGGTTCTAGACCAGTTGACTCATACAGAAGCAGCGCAAGACAGAGAAACATGGAAACACCTTGTCGAGTATTTGGGCCTCTGACCCTTCTAGGACAAGGGGATAAAGAAGAATGAATGAAACCAATATCACTGAACACGAATATAATCGGAGCACCATCCGTTGATTCACACCAATTTTACACCACTCACTTGAGCTTATTCCACAAATAGGTAAATAAATACTTTTCTCTTTTGCTTTTATCTTGCCTATTGTTACATCTACGCAGTGGGCCTGTCAACTTTTATATAGATAATATTGTTTCGCGAGACTTTGAAAATGATTGACTGAATTTTCCATAAATCTAGTGATTTCCAATTTATTGTAAAACGTGTAGAGTGACATACAATCCTCGATGACACGTAATTCCTTCTGCTTTTACCATCTCGTGATAATATATTTAAAAGGTTTCCATAACATTCATTTGTTGTAATATTATGTATAAGAAAAAATTTATGTGTGTATTCTTTGTATTATTTGTTCTCCTCCAGGCTGTAATTCAACCCTCAGATGAATAAATTCAGATAAATTTCAATTGTAATTCGAAACGTCTGAGATAGGTTGTAAAGAAAGCGGCAGGTATTTATTTCTCGCTTTGATCAAAAATGAGAAATACCTTTAACACTTTAAGACCCCGTTATGTTTATTTAAATTTTTTAATTATTTAAAATTTTGACATAATAAAATGCAATAACTGTTCATATATCTATGCGTCGAAAAAAGGTAAATAGAATATTTATCTAACAATATTGTGATATATGAATATTTGAATAATATGATAAATACTGCGATAGAAAAATTACGAGATACTTCATCAAATATCATTTATTTCGATTTGTTGAACTTTAATGAGAGATAGTATTTTTATTAGTAGTACAATTAAAATAATAAAACATTGAAAATATAATTAAGAATAGCTTATTTCAAAAAAACTATTACGTCCTTCTGGTTTTCAATATAATTAAATTAATATTTAAAGAGTTTTGTTTTAGATAATGTGATTTTTTTGAACGGTGAATAATGGAATTTTGTTTATAAGTAGTAATGCTTCTGAAAAAGAATGAACAGTAGCTGCTGGATTAATTTAGATGGAATGTGAAAAGAGATAACTTCTTGTCGACAGGAAAGGTCAATTTTTGCTGCAGAACTTTAAAGTGATATCTGTTCTTCGTTGTTTTGAACTTTTCATGTTGTAAAAGTTTAATCTTAATGGGAGTTTTGTTTTACATCGGTGGGATCTGAATGGACACGAATCAATTAATTTTTTTATATAATACACTAATAATATAATACACTTTTTATATAACTGAACTGGACACAAACTAAAGCAGGAAATTTATTCCGTAATTCGCACTTAACGCGTACTAGAATATTCCACTTGGTACGCTTTATTTCTTGTGCTTCTGTGTTTCTGTGGCTAATTGCACGGATTCACAGTTCGCTTGTCGATTCGTACTCGTTCGCTTTCTGTGGTTTTCTCACTGTAATAATCAAAACTTTTCCTTTGCACTTAATACTCGGAGTTCTGAAGAATATTTCGAAAAACTCAACGAATTTATTTCTGATGATAATTTTTCAACTTAAATAAAATCTCACCGTAAAATTTTAAGACAGTATTAAACAAGTTGTGAAACGTTGTCCAACTGTTGGACTTCAATATCCATTAAATAAACATATCTATTAGACCAGTGGAATCATATATGCGCGCCGAACTTCAAACTGTGTAAAAAACTGAATCACTTTATAAATTTATTTAAACCAAAATATACTATTAACAATAGAATTGAATTTACATCTATATTGTAGAAATCCAAAAAAGCATTAGTGATTATTTCGATTTTTAGAGGAGAGCAAATTACAGTCAATAATTGTCAATCTGATTTTGTCAATAATTCTTTTACTATTAAACGATTTTCAAATGTATTTTAGATTAACAAACATGAAAATCGTTTTATAATAAAAGAAATATTGACAGCATCAGAATGACAGAATTTTCTTTTGCCCTCCTGTAAAGTTCGAAATAATCACTAACTCTGTTTTGGCTTTCTACCCTAGAGTGATCACTTAAACTAGCATGTCTTAAGCTCTGGGCTAACCTATAAAATGACCCAAATAACCCTTTTTTTATAAATAACTTCGTCTCTGTGAGTTCTATTATTTCTCTTAATTCAAATTAACCTTGTTTATAAACAATGTCCTAAAAAAGTAAATGAATGAAATGTTATATACCGAAACTGTTTGATTTTAATCAGTAAATTTAATTCCTTCAAATTTGTTAAACAAGTAATTCCGCTACAAATTTTTTATATTTTACTTTTATTTATTATGTGAGTCTTTGTGAGCTTCCTCTCTGTGAGACATCTATAATTTATATTATTTGAAAAAAATATCATCTGATATTTAGAAAAATTAAGATACTGAACGTAATAAATTCAATATTAATTTTTCGATTTCGTTGGCATGAGTTTGGTTAAAAGAACCTTTAAGTACCCCTAAGATAGAAATAAAAATAATGAAATAAACCTTTTTCTTATTTCGGGTTTGTAATATAATGTTACTCGTACATTTTATTTGTATTCAAATCAACAGTTATTGTTCCAAGAAAATTACGATAGCCACTAATAAAAAAATAAAATATTACTTGTTTTGTTATTATCGCTTAAACATTTCGAAATATAGAAATATTTAAAGAAAATTTTGAAGAAAAAACTGTTGTCAGAATTTTGGTTCAAAAAATTCAATTTAGAACAAAATTTCACAAAATTGTTGCTACGAGGCCAAAGTATGTCTTAGAAATAGCACGTTTGAAAATTTACACTTTCATGTTTACCTTAATTACCTCTCTCACGCTAAATATGTACACTGTCATTTTGTTTAATTAATTAATTTTTAAAACTAAATTTGTATTAATCAATTTAAAAAAAAACAATAAGAAAGACATTTAGAAAAATTAATTTATTCAACTATACAAATATTTCGCTGCTACGGACTCGAACCTTAATTTTACATTAAATACATTAAGTAGCATATACGAATAGTCACTTGTTGCAGTTATTTAAATTCCTTCATTTTAACCATATTTTGTATTATCTTTGGTAGTTTGATTTAGAGAAGACTTTGAGTCCAATTTCGTTAAACAATTTCGTATTTATTGTTAGTATTTTTGTTTTTCATCTGCAGTACTGTATATATTACACTCGGTGAATCGTATGAATTATATAATCCATATTTATTCTCATTCTGTTCTTAAAGTATTTGGTTAGTAATCTGTGTCAAATTTTAAATATTCGTTTAGAATATTTTGAGTATATTTAACGTTTTCAAGAACATAACACTGGATATTATCCCCAGGATGACATCATTATTAAAAAGTCTCTATGAGATATCTGTAATATATCTTGATTAAATATTTGTATAAAAATATTATATTTTATTCCCTGATTCTAATTCTAATTTAAATTAATTCCTAAGGTCCTTTTTGCAAATACTTATCTTTTAAATTTATTTTCATGTTAAGTAGGTACTTTATACTATTCATTTTCCATATATAACTCTTTAATATTTTGACTACCTATACTTCGATTTTTAAATTTTATTTTTATTATCCTGACGAAAAAGCCATTGGCTTTGAAACAGTTTTAATTTTTTCAATAGTAAAAAAGTGGTGTAAACAAAGTTTAATTCTATAAATTATAATTATAATGTCACCACAAAATAATTTTGCTGTGTTTGAAGAAGAAGTAATAAATTTAACTCTAACTCCATTGTGTTTTTTACAAAGTTAACTTAGTGTAATTCAAAAAAATCTTTTTTCGATACTTACTTTTACATATATTCATATATTTTTGCAAAAAAAATACCCCTGGTAAAATTTGTAAGCAACTAGAACTATTAAAGAGTTAAAGATATATTTAAACTGTTATTTTCACATATCATTGATTCCTCAGGGGTGTAATAATTATTAACTGTAACGCAAGAAACCTGGGTTCTGTTCGCCGACAAAAAGATTTT
This sequence comes from Agrypnia vestita, assembly GCA_016648135.1. NCBI lineage: Eukaryota > Metazoa > Arthropoda > Insecta > Trichoptera > Phryganeidae > Agrypnia > Agrypnia vestita. The sequence continues at coordinate 37,327 of JADDOH010006049.1, read as the reverse complement.
TTGTTTTATCTATTTTACTGATTTTATGTTCTTATTTTTGGAAGAAAATATATATTCTATGCAGGGGTATGATAATTTATATATCACTTTTTCATAGTGTGTTTATTTACACATAATAAATAACACTCATTTTACCAGGAACTCATTTATTTTATCTATCAAATAACGCAATAATTTTCAGGTCGTCTTCATCAAATAACAAAGGTTTAAAATATTTGATTGACTGTAAAAGAATATAATATGACTCAATATTGCTTGCTCTTTATTTTTTTAATTCAAATATAAAGTGTTTTTAAAGAGAACGTGATGGAAGTTCATTAGATTTTGTTGAGTAAATAATTTGTGATGGCTTCATTAATATCGATTTTTTTCAGTTTTTCGGTGAAATATATGGTAACATGAATTTTAAATATTCAAGAATCCAAATCTCGAGGCAGTAAAGCTAGTTCATTTATATTTTTAAATTTGTTGATTAAAACATGTAAATTACAAAAAAAATGTTTTAATATTCAAATCCGCAATGAATAAAACTACCTATATTTCCAAATATTTCTTATTAGTGAAATATTTTCTCCGAAAAATCTGAATTCTATTTTGATGACGTTTATTTCCATTAAAAAGAATATCGTGGGAAATGACCAATTAGAATTTTGACAGAAAAATTTCGAGTGAATTTCTCAATCGAATTAATCTCGGTAGCTGAAGGCTTTTTATGTTCTCTTTATAAAAAAATGTCGTCCTATCAATTAACAGTTTAGTGATTCATACTTTTGAGTTTAACGAACTGGTACTAATGCTTCTACCGCTTTTCAATTCTACATTTTTAGACATAGTAGCTAATAATTGACTGCGACACTACTAATTCGACTTATGGATGATATAAAATAGATTAATTCCTTTGATACTTATCTTAATCTTATTCTTAATCCGTACGGCGGGAACTTGTATGCTAGCATTTTAACGACAAAAAATTAAACTAATGAACTTGTGCACTCCCAGCGCTTTATTCCTTTAATTGGCTTATAATTCCTTATTATCTTACACGAAACATTCATCTGCACCAAATGCTATAAAATTAAAATGTTGTTATGTATTTAAACACTTATATTAGCTATGAAATACTCGTTTTCATAATATATTTAAATTATTTTATAAAAACTTAATTATTAAAAAAAATCAAAAAATTTACATATTTAAAATAATAATTAAATTTTATACAAATAAGTTTTCGCTTTGCACAAAAAAACAAGTTGAGGTTAAGCAAAATTAATATTATATAATTCATATTATATAAGTACCTGATGTGATGTTTATACAAATTTTTAATAAATTATCTTTTGGCGGATTGGGGGTAAAATTTTTAGTGTAACGGAAGTTGCGCAGCTGTAGCGAGTACAACGAGAAACGTGTAGCGAAAAACAGCGTGTAGCGAAAATGCGAGACCACAAAATGCACTTTATATAAGTGTACCGGTAATATCTAAATATAATTATCAAGGAATATCATTATTTAATGCTCTTCCCAATGAAATGAAGACGGAAAAAAATTATAGAAAATTCAAGACTAAATTGAAAAATCTTCTACAAAAAACCATCACAATAACGCAATGAAAAAATCTTATCAAAAACAATCTATATATACTTTTAACTGTTATTACAATACCTTTTTAATTATTAATTTTTATAACTTAATCTAATGTTTCTTTATCTATATCTTACTTATTTAATCTAATGTCTTACACTAACGATTTCATTACTAATAGATATATACATGCATGACAATGCCCCCACTTTTAAACACGAGAATAAATTCTCATTTAAAAGTGGGTAAGCGTGTAATATAAATATGTGTATTAATTAAATTATATTGAATACTCTTAAGTTTGTACATTTTACCAAATAAATTAAATAAAAAATAAAAAAACAATAATAATTACGTTCAAAAAATATAATATATTTATAAAACGAAATTGTGTGGCTGAAGAAATGCTCAAGCGTGGTAATAAATAAATAAATAATGCTTAATAATGTTCCATGGTGATTTTTAACGACCCTAGCGTGACCGCGCAAAATGAGCCGCGCACTGATTGCGTGTCCTCTTATTACCTAAAGTTGTCATTCCAGCAAGTTACGGATAGACAACGAACTTTTTTATTTAGATATTCGCGCTTACGTTTCCGTAAGTATGAGTAATTTTTATCTTTTCATTAAACTCGATTAAATAATCGAAAATGATCAGTGTAGATTTTTACAACTCAAGCTGTTACTTAGAGCGTAATAAATATATAATTTTGTCTTTATTTTAGTTTTAAGTATAACTTCTACACACAATTTTTTAAAAATTATGTCGTTTTATAATTGGTATTATTTCAAAATTTAAAATCATACTTATTTTGAAAACGGAATGAATGAGATCAGACATTGGAAGAAGTTACTATCGGACATTCGGAATTATTATCATTGGGGTTTTTACTTTTTATTATTTGTTTTATAATCATTATATTGATCACGTTTGTCGTGATGGAAACATTTTCAGAACAGTATAAATATTTCATTTATTTAAATTTTAAATAATTATATAATTTGTCGAAAAACATAATTTTATAATTTTATTGCTCAAGTTAAGAGAGTAACAAAATTTTCACTGACAAGAATAGTACGAAGAAATATTATTTTTATAAAAGTATTATTGTTTTATATTTCTCCTGTAGATGAAAGATTCTGCTACTCTCGAATTTTAATGTAAAATTATAATTATACTCTCGTAGAGGAAAAATATATTTGTTTTATGTATTTAACCCAATTTAACGATTATCATGAGTAATTTCTACAATATTGTCAACAGTATAAAATGGGGTTAAAAAAACTATACAAATAAAATTTAAAATGAGTGTTTTCTAAAACATAAATTGTAAGTAAACAAATTAACAGATTTTTTAACAATTTTAATAAATTAAAGATAATCATTAACTTTGTAATTTTATTGCAATAAAAGATAATTCATAAGACCATTCAGTCATATTATACGTCCCACAAAGTGGAGCAATTTATTCATTTTTAAGACATGGTAGGTTTGGTAATTTATTAATTGATTAAGTAATTTAGTTTTCATTCATAATCATTTTAAGGAGATATCTGAGTTTAAAATATATGGATACTGATGAATAAATTATTAAATGATATCTTTACGCACAAAACTTGGATACAAAATGGAAAAAAAATAGTCAATCTTTCTCATTGCCAGACGATCGCCTTAACGTCAAATCTATCAATATTTAAATTTTTGTGTTCAAAACAGTTTAATACAAAATACCTAATGTTATTCTACTGATATTTGATATCAAAACTTTTATAAGATATCCGTAAAATAAATAAAAAATACGTTCAGAAGATTTAAAACAGTTCAAGTTTATGACGACGAAATATTGGCGTACAAAATTCCTAGAATTAACTTATATGGAGCTTATAGAAGGTAGTTGCCTATATTGTATTTCCGAGTGAAAATGTTAATTTAGTATTAGAGTAGGAGAGGATACATCAATTAACAGGGTGACATAGACATATTGTCGGAATTTTTGCTCTTCCTCGGGTTGTAGTATATACGGGGGTTCCCCTCCATGTAAATAATAGAATGTATTATTTTAATGAAAACGTTAAATTACGCATACGAATTATTCGTATGAAAAATGCATGAAAATTACATGTTATACTTCAAAGAGACTGGATATCTTCGAGCGGAAGATTTTAAGACGTGAATGCACACACGTCTTAAAATCTTCCTATAGTAGTAAAATAGTTGGATTCTTCAAAAATATATGAATTTTTCACCCTTTTATATATTTTTATGTGTCAAAAAACTTTCCAGTATTTTTTCAAAATTTATTAGAAACTTTTAGAACTGTAAATATAAGGCTTAACTAAAAAATATAACTTTGTATTTAAACTATAAAAAAATATTTCAAGCAAAATTTTGATAAAAATAAACGAAATGATTACATGAGATATTTAAAAAATAAATATAATTAAAAGGAATTATATTTATTCAAGATGACAGCAAGGTGATTTTTTTGGAGTCAGGAATTTTTCGTCAACAATCTTTGTCTGCCATGAGTACCTAAATATTGCTTCTGCTCTTTATCCCTGGAGTAAAGAAGATAATCTTCACACCACGGATGACTCTTCCATGATCACTGATCCTTACTCTAGTAATTCATTTACAAGTTTCTTAGAATTTACAAGTCTTAGTTTTACTAAAGACATCATCATTCTTTCTTGTAGCAACATCTTTCATCAAAAAATTACAAAAAACGACGATTGTGTTGAAAATTTCAATGTTTGATTTGTAACAATTGCGATGACATATCTGGTTTGAAGCGTTGAAGTCATTGTCCTAAATGGCACATATTTTCGAAGCATTGATCAATGGTAGCGACCTCTAATTCGTTAAAAGCAAAAATAAAGAAATACGTGTATTTTTTTTTGGCTATTGAAAGCATATAAAAGTGTGTCCCGATAAAAAATAAAACTCAAATTTTTTGAAGTACCCTAGTATCTATAGATCCGTATGTAAAAACGGAGCTTGGCAGTAGGTACAACCTAACAATAATACAACATGAACTTTGCCAAATGTATCAAAATGTACGCATCTTCAAGCACATCAAAATATGTCGACTTTGATGGCTGGGACTCGTGGAAAGAATGAGTAACAATGCGTTAATAAAAATAATATACTCCACAAAAGCCCGTTGGTAGAAGAAGTGTGAAGCTTAAGTTGAGATAGATGGATGGGGTGAAAAAGAAGCTCTGGGCGTATCCAACTGGTAGGCAATAGGTGGTGAAGGAGAGGAGTGAGGGGAGGCAACTTCTTGTGGAGGCCAGGACATTCGCTGGGTTGTAGCACCGTTGATGATGATGATTTCAACGAATAAATAATCATTGGACACAAATGTAATTGGTGCCCTCTGCTCCTTAATTTAAGTCAATAAATAGTTCCAAGATACATTTGTCACTAATTACATTTTTTCTATCGCTTCAATCACTTTCGAGAAAATTCCGTTCAATTTTGCACTAGAAAAAATTCTCGCTTGTCGGTAGGTAGTCGCCTGATTTTTATCACTCGATTAATCTTGCGTTATCACGTTAATCAATGACCGATTGCGTTGCACTTACTTCGCCTTTTATATACGAAGCATGTTGGTTTCGCGATGCCTCGCAAAGTTCCTTTACATTTCTATATTTTCTCGACTTTTCCAGTGTTTACGAGAATTCCCTGGTCAAATACAGAGCGTTGTTCAGTCTTCGAGATATTTCGATAGTACGAAATTCCTCCTGGTTCATCATCTCTTTAAATTAGTTTTCTGACAACTATTCACTTCTACAACCTTGTCTATAGCTGAAGCAAGGACTGACTTCAGAGTTTTGCGTCTGTCATTCAATTTGTCAGAGATGCAGAACTCTTGAAGATATAGAAGCTCCATATGTGTCGTTTGAGTGTCAACTAATTAAAAGTTAATAATTTAGGGCGAATAAAATAAGGTTCCAGTTCTCAACACCTTCTCGTATTGGAATAATGGGTGTCAAGTACTCCATTCATAATGTGAAGAGCGAGGAGCAGTCCAACAACTCCACCCCTTTCTGGTAAGGCTGTCTAGCGAGCAGCGTGGTCCTTGTGAGGACTATTTGATCGCACCGCGCTAAGAGGATTATTTGGCGTTAAGCCGTTGCATGTTCGCCATCCCTCATCCACCAGCTTTATGTACTCCTGATACAATTGAAGCAGTATAAAATGAATCCCTCAAGACGACGTAGATGCTCATTACTTCAACTTCTTCCTGACTTAACTTGTCTCCTCTCTTTATATGTGAGCATTTATTATTTTCTCTCAAACGTAGAGACCAGAGAGTATAAAATATTATATAAATGGATTAAACTTAATTCCTTAGGTCATAGTGGAAGAATATCGAATACATATTTATTCATAATTAAATCCTGCAGTAAACTACTACAGTTTAAGTTTAATTTCTCGGTTTATTACTAAAATATCAAAATATATCATTATTGAAGTACATTTTGTGACTTTGAAGTATCGCAAATTTTTGATAAATTTGATTAATATTTAGAACGTTACCTTATTGGGAATATTGAAGGTTTCCTCATAATCACTTTGATAATTACTCTCTGCACTATTTCCACTGGAAAATAAATTTGTTTCTCTGATTTTGTGAATATTTTTTGAAACAGAAAAATATTTCACCACTTTATGTAGAGACGGAATGACACGTGAATCTGAGACATGTTACGCATTTTTTATGCTTATTTATTTTATAGAGTTAGCTCGGAGGTATCATTTTCTTAATTCTTAGGGGACCATCTATCATTATATCACCGTTCTCTTCCGACACATCGCGTGTTACGTGAGAATTTTTTAATGGATCCACATCAAAATACTGGAGACTTGTCAAAAATTGATTCCACATATATAATGATGTAATCGTTAACAAATAACACGCAATAGTATTTAAAACATGGCGATATTTACAAATCGCTTAAATTTTCACGAAGAAGTGTAGTTTCGATTTTTGAATAGCTGACAAGTTTGTTTTGGTTTATGAAAAAAGTAACCCATAAAAAACAAGTTTTTATTTTACTCCCTTTCTCATTTACTAGTGGAAACTGGTTTGGCGCTTAACCTACGCGTTGGGCTTCGGTCGAGCGATGCTACGAAAGGGAGTAATAAAAAATTTCCGAAAATCCAAAATTATACTATTATCAGGTTCCGTGTCTACCAGACGCATTGAAATATTTTCATACATTAGTAAGTTGTATGAAAAAACATTAAAAATTTGAAAAATCCAAAAATTTATTAATTTTTTTAACGAAAATTTGATAGATTTTCTTGATCGTCGCCACGAGTCTGCTTGCAAAGTTTCAGCTTGATTGAATCACGGGAAAAGGGTTTAAAATCGATCCAAAGTTTTTTCGTCAGACAAAAGACAAGCAGACGCCACGAGTTAAAAGAAAGTGAGTAAAAAAATATTTTATTTAATTTCTAAGTTGTCGCATTTTAAATGGATGCTTGTGAGTCACAACTCACCAATCAAAAGCTAATATGGGTTTTCCGAGTGATATTTAATCAATAAAAATTCATGTAAGTGACCACATAAATTCATTTAAAAATTCAGGTATGTAAATTGCACATGCACAGGGCGCTGTTCTTTTATGTATTTTTCATAATATCGAACTTTACAGGAGAGCTAAAGAATGTTTTGTCAATCTAATTTATTCAAAATTTATTTAACTATCAAACCATATGTATTTTGAATTAGCAAATATGCAAGTTTTATCGTTTAGTAATGAAAAAAACATTGACAAAATCAGACTGACAGAACTTTATTTTGCTCTCCCATAATGTTAGAAATAATCTCTAACGCCCTTTCGTGTGTAATTATGGTGATTCAATTTGTGAGCATGTTCTTTTATTTTCTCTTTTTTATAAAAGAACAATTCTTTATACTCTGATGAAGCACTTTCCTTCATGAATTCTAGTTTCGGTCCAGCTATGTTCCAATGCGAGGTATATAACATAGCGCGTGGTTTCTTACGTGTGCTCACATTTTTTTTTTACCAAAACGTTGAATAAACTGTACAATTCCTACTTCAAGAGATGAGAATTTATCAACCACTTGTGTATAGGTACATCTATACTAGCGATCGTTACTCGGAGTTGCCCAGGATACAGATTGAGTAATTATTTCAAATAAAAATCAAGGGGGGTGCCATTACTTTGCACCGATCTTGAATGTACAGGTCATCTCATAGCTAGTAGCAAAAACTACGGTGGTGTCTTAAAGCGAATGAATTTTTGATTTTCCATAAATGTTACCCTAGTTATACTCCAACATTTTACAGAAAATAAATCAGAAATATTGAAAGAAAATGCAAACTTTGATGTCGCTTCTCTAATTGTCGACATTTCACTCAAAGTCTAAAGAATATTTTCTATTCAAAATTTAATGAATACTTTAAAGAAGTTTTTGTAACTAGAAACGAAACCCCCTACTGCACAATATGCCATATTTGTTGATAATCTGAGTGTATCGTAATAGGAGAGTATCAACTAACATTTTTCAGGATCCTAAAGGTAAATTGAACAAAATTTAAATGGTGTTACATATAAAATACATTTATTTTACGGGGATCTGACGGAGGTGGAGTAGCCAAGGTAATCCTGTTTTGCCCAGGGTCCTAAAGAGTATCCTCAAAAATTAGGAATGAAATTAGGACATTCAATTTAATAGACTTTAATATGGATGGCAAGGGATAAATCGGTTAGGAAAAGAAGGAATGGTGCCGACGTTTAGCGCAAGATCCTAAAACGAAACCGTAAAACATTTGGATTAGATCATTTGACGCCGACGTGATAATGATAATTCAATGCCATTAATTCAATGCTCCTAACACAATTCATATGTTGAAATAAATATGAAGCAAACTATTGGTCCTTATTTCGACCACACAACGGAATAAATCATTATTTCGACAATAGAACACATCTTAAAAGAATCCGATAATCCTTGATGGGACACTCAGGAAACCCTTTCGTCCGATAGTGTCCTTTCAAGGAAAATATCTACAAATCCTTCCAATACGATGTCGCGGCATTCCTTTGGATTCTTATTTGAAACATTATTTGTTCTGGATTTCCGTTTTCTTGTTAAGGGCTGTGTGAAAAATAATGATTGCTTATGTCGATTGGTACGACAATTGTTATAATGAATTAAAAATAAAATACGAGTACATTTTCGCAATAATAATGCAGAATATAAGGGAAAATTAATTTTATTAAGAAACTATATTTTTTATGATTTAATAGAATAAAATGAATCACCGATTATGTTTGTGCTATTTTTTTTAATTAAATAGAGATGCAAATACAGAATATTCTTACTGTTTCCAAACTAATCTCAACGTTTTTTCTATGAAAATAGGTCTAAGATACTAAGTTATAATCTTTAACCATTATTATTATCTTATTGTATTGATTGGTAACTGATTACAATCAGATCGACGGACAACCATCGGTACCAGATAACAGTTATATCTCTGTTACTAATCATCGACACAATCAAATGCAAATCTTAAATAACTATACCACGTGTAAAATTACGATTTAACCTTGTCATGTTTCATGTGATGACTTCGTTGACCTTTGGACCCAAGCACTCATTACTTGTGCGATGATTTTAGATATTGTATAAATGATTATTTTGCAGTATTTTATTTTTTTATTTTCATTTTCAGTCCCCACAGCATTTTCACTACAAACTATTTTCTTAAGTCTACTGAGAATAAAGTCAAATATTTAATTTACCATTTTTTCATTGAGCATAAGAAAAAGTGTCATCAATTTCGGTAACGTTATGAAATTAAACATTGCTTTGATCACAACTAACATCCATATCATAATTTAAATACAACAGCAATTTTTACGACAGCGTAATATATATATTTAAAATTTAATATACATTTCGAATCAATTACTCTGACATGAAAAATGCACGAATGAAAAGTTGATAGAAGTTGTAAGATGGATTCCACTGCTTTGCGTATAACTTTTCATTTTGAATATTAGGTCCTTACATATGAAATTGGCGTTTTGCCGTACTGGCAAATTTGATCTCAAATATCTTCTCTTTGGTTAGGAATTCCAAATCCAAATTTATACAGCTTTTTACTCATGTATTTGTGTTTTGAAAATTATAATTCATTTGTTTTTTCCTCAATTGTTTTTTTCTTTGCGTCACTCAGTTTACAAAATGAAAAACTTGAAATATCGCGTTATTTACGAGTACGAGTTCCACCGTGGCACCAGTGCTGCAGAAACGGCTCGAAGGATTAATGATGTGTACGGCGACGGTGCCGCAAAAGAAAACACAGTGCGTTTTTGGTTCCAACGTTTTCGTTATGGAAATTTCGACCTGCAGAACAAGCCCCGTGGACGGCCGGAGACCAAAGTTGATAATGAAGAATTGAAGGCTATTGTGGAAGCGGATCCATCGCAAACCACATCCGAGTTAGCTGCAGGCTGCGGTGTTAGTGATAAAACTGTTTTAATCCACTTGAAGCAAATTGGTAAGGTGAAAAAGCTTGAAAGGTGGGTACCTCACGAATTGAGTGAAGCAAATCAACAAACGCGCGTTGACTGCTGCGTTGCATTACTCAACCGGCACAATAATGAAGGGATTTTAAATCGAATCATTACCTGTGATGAAAAGTGGATCCTGTACGATAATCGGAAGCGCTCATCGCAATGGCTGAACCCTGCCGAACCAGCCAAACCATGCCCCAAGCGAAAATTGACTCCAAAAAAGTTACTTGTGAGCGTTTGGTGGACTAGTGAAGGTGTTGTTCACTACAGCTTTCTTAAATCTGGCCAGACGATTACGGCAGATGTCTATTGTCAGCAACTGCAAACCATGATGGAAAAGCTAGCTGCTAAACAACCGAGGCTGGTTAATCGCTCTAGGCCACTGCTGCTTCATGATAACGCTAGACCACACACTGCACAACAGACGGCTACCAAATTAGAGAAGCTTCAATTGGAATGTCTAAGACATCCACCGTACTCTCCGGACCTTGCCCCAACAGATTACCATTTTTTTCGAAATTTGGATAACTTCTTGCAAAGGAAAAAATTCAACTCCGATGGGGCAGTCCAAACCGCCTTCAAAGAATTTATTGATTCCCGTCCGAATGGTTTTTTTAATAAAGGGATTGATGAACTACCTATGAGCTGGCAAAAGTGCATAGATAGCAATGGTACATACTTTGATTAAATAAATATATTATAATAAAAAAAAATCGGCTTTATGTTCCTCCCATACTAAACGTCAATTTCATATGTAAGGACCTAATATATTCTTTACACTTATAAAGAAAATTGACAAAGTTTCCCCTGGGAGATGGCAATATTTGACTTACGTCTTATAACGAAATAATGTTACATTTTCTGGGCGTAGAGCTATCATTTTACATTAAAATGAGAAAAATTTAATATGAAACTTTTAAAGGACATGTTTAAAGTTAATTGCGTTCATTTTTAAGAAGTATGATGAAAAAATCTTAATCAAAGAAATAAAAATATGGCCATTTAGTAGCCAACAGCAACTTAGTCTAAATTATTATGTATTTTATATAATAATAACGTATATAATATTTTTCTTTAACTTTTTAATTAAAAATTATTTTTCGAAAGTGACAACTATACACATTTAGGATACATAATCATTACTTGAATATTTGCATAATATACCCATCCAGGGCCACACACTAGGGCCGTTCTACGAGCATTAGCTGATATATCGGCCGAATAATGACTGCTGAAAATAAGCAACGACACAATGGTGCTCAGTCAACCGGAACCGCAGACTGTTACGCACCCAATCCTTTCTAATTCATAGTAACCGATTACGTAGAATAATCTGGAACATTCCACATGTTTCTCGTTACCTCTAGGAATTTTCGGATACAGAAAAATTCCCCCCTTATTCTTTATGTATAAAGAAGTCATGCGACGCGGGCTCATGCTATTCAGTTTATGACGTTTACAATGTGACATCTCAGTAATACTATGTTTAGCGATACTGTCAATCGAACCAGTGTGATCACTGTTTCGATATATTCCAACACGCGATATTAGTAAATGACCAGCACAAGTGAATAAAGGATACCAGGGCGAATAGTTTCTACGAGCGAACTTTAAACGAAGTTTATCAGAAGTGATCCTAGCAACAGAAATAGCGTTAATTAGTGGAAAATGTGCGAAATATTCAAAAGACATTTGGTGACTATAAAATTAAGAATGGAAGTACAGTTTTAGTCGTGTCCAGGACTTTCTTTGATCCAATATGATTTAAATAATAAATTAAGCTAAACTAATTTCATGTATTTTCATTTTCCTCCCAAAGCTACGTCCCGTGATAATAGCAAAAGTAGCAATATCTAAAAAAAAGAATTCAGTCATCGAGGATTATTAATTTATAATGTACTGAATTCTAGATTTCATAGGAAACTTAATTTTGGAAGAGATAGATACAGAAAATCAAAAATTCATTACATTTTAAATAAGAAATCCTCGGTAACTGCATTCAAAACATTATTTTAATTATTTGGATATTGCTGTCTTTGCTTTTATATCCCACATGTGTAGTTTTTGTTAGTATTTGCGAAAGATTATATGCAATATTTTCATTTATTGATTGCATCGGGTAGATTTTTAAGAGATTCTGAAAAGGTATTTTCAGTGATTAAATCATTAATTAATTTAAAATTCTTTCATAAAAAATCACTTTTAAAATGTTGTTGGTTGTCATTATGTCGTTGGATATAATGTCACGTGGATCTTTTTCGCGTGGGCATTTTTGGGAACTTTTTGTCGTTAGACCAAATATCCATATAGATTATGGATAAAGCACCAATTTCGTAAGAATCAAATCAAGTAAATGACTTTTAAAAATATGTGTTTTGAATATTTTTAAAAAATGTATCTGATGCATTTTTTATATTTATATGACGCAGTAGGAAGAGTTCCACGCTCTTAGGCCTGCCTCAGACCTACAGGCTGACCTCAGAGTTTGACGTCTTCCATTGAAGTTGTCAGGGATACAGAGCTCTAGAAGATACAGAGGCATAATTTTATGGTCGTGTTGTACATGAACCAACACAATTTGAATTCGAATCTTTCGGAAAAACGGAGCCAAACTAGTTCACACCAAAGGGATTTTACATGCGAGAATTTTGATATTAAAATGCATCGTACCCTCATGATAGTGATGACATTTTTAGAAATAATATAATTTTTTTTTAAATAGAGCGATGTGAACACGAAATACGTATCACATCAATATTTTTACTATTTTCAAACTAAGCTAAACGATTGTGTTATGAAAATAGGAATAACTTGCTGATCTGGAGTGAGGTTCAAACCCACGACTTTGGATCACGAGGCGAGAGTCACAACAAGCTACTATTTTTATAACATTTTTTTATTTCATTTTTAATTTTAATTTATCGTTCTAGTTTCGAACCACTTCCTGGATTTTGTTTTTTTTTTTTTAAGTAGAGATGCGAACAAGGAATACATGTCACATCAATATTCTTACTATTTTCAAACTAAGCTAAACGCTTGTGCTATGAAAATAGGACTAACTTGCTAGTCTGGAGTGAGGTTCGAACCCGCGACCTTTGGATCACGAGACAAGTGTCCTAACCACAAGACCAACAAGCTACTTTAAAAGCCTGATTTTTATTATTAATAATGTTCATATCATATTGCGGTTTGATAAATTATTATTACAAAAATAACGAATATTCTAAAAAAATATTGATTATTCTTTACATCAATCGATTCGGTACAATTATATATTTGGCCAGACAGACCGCGGAGCTTAAAATATGTATAGGTGTGAACTAAAGTTCTTCAGAAGACAGAAGAGGGTTATGGATGAGAGCGGAAGAATAATTTAATCCCCTAGTAAACAAGATATAATTTCTTATATTTTTTTTAAAACCGAGTGTCTTAAGTAAAAACTTATTCTTACATTAAAACGCTAATTATTTACTAAGAAATTATACTTTTTAACAATATTTAGTTTGACCTTTTAATTTTTCTCTAAAAATGTACAAGTTGTAGTCAATTTGTTAAACACGTATTGGCATCACACGTGGTGCTAAATTATAGACAAGGAATACACGTTAGTTCATGTCTATTTATTTTGGTGGTCTGTGGGACAAACACGTAATAACTCCAAGCTGACGAAGATACGGTAAAATCAAAACAGGTATATGTTAAAATAATCTGTGTGATTAATATAATATTTGTTAAATTTTTTTTTAAATAAATAAGCCTGATTTTAAGTTTGTCAGAAGATCGATTAGCTACTCATTGTTCCCTTCCCTCCGCGATATCCACGCTAAGTATCCAATAATTTTATCCGGAAGACAAATGATAAAAATAAATATTTTGGATATTGTATCGGTAAAAACTATTAGTAGTATTTATGGGTAGCCCCAACATCGACAAATAAATAAGAGAGATTTACGACTGAATCATTTTTCTGGTGAGCCATTTTCCCCTTAAGCATTGTGCGCCTACAGTCTTCCGTGAGTAGGCAGCTTTTCAAATGATTTCTAATTGATTAAGGTGAGTATTTATTATTTAATTCTCTACCTGGCTATGTAAAAACCTTTTTTTTATCATGTAAAAAAGTATTTTTTTATTTTAAAAAAATAATAACGCTGTCGCCTAAAAAACAATTTCTCGGAATTTTTCAACTATATTTGTATTATCTGAGAAAATAATGTTGCCGTTGCCTGAAAAATAATAATTTCTCGGAATTCGCCAACCACCTAATTTCCATAGATACCAGGCGCGTACAGTGGGAACGAGAAGCATGACTTTTATTTAACCGTATATTTGGTAAAGAAATCGAAATTAAATATTTATCTGGCAGAATATTATGAAATATTAAATTCTGAATAATATGTCAATTATTGTGATTTGAATATTACGAGATATATCTCTTATTTCGGTTTCTTTTCAAAATATACGCTTAGGAAAAATTCATGCACCTTGTTCCCACTGCACGCCCCTGATAGATGCCAACCATTTTTTCTACTTCACTGGGTTCCTCATAAAGGATGGGTTATGAAAAATTTGTAAAGCGTTGAATTCTTAAATAAAAAAACTGTGAGATAATACTTATGAAAAATATCACATTCCAAAATACGTCCCCAATTCTTCGCTTGTTCCCATTATTATTGTACCTATTTAAAGCTCTAACAGAGTTTGTAAGCACTTTTACTTAAATAAATAAAAAAAAAAACAATTATGTTACCAAGAATTTTCTTATGATTAAGATAATTGTATTACGAACGATTTAACAAATATTTTGATGTATTAGGAGCAGTACAAATAATTTTCAGATGCAAGTAATTTGGGTTCAGGAAAAAACTACGTCTGTTTTTACGATTCTATTTTATCGCCGATCCTAGTCTCCGTCGCTCCTATTCTTCTTTTCATTGTAACTTTTGTTTTATCGCGTGTCGAGAAAAATAATATCATTAAAAAAAAAATGCAAAAATTTAGAACTTTTCGAGATCGCTAAACTCGAAATTCGAATTCATTGACATTTTGATATTTCCTTTACACTTTACTAGGATACTAAATAATAAAACAGGAAAATTGTGTCATTCAAATTTGGTAGATACTTCGTGGTGCATTATTATAATTTGAAATATGTTTTATTTCAACTTTGTAATACACACATAATATGAGTTAACTAAAGTTAAAACAAAACATGTTCTGAACGAAAATCCTAATATGAAAAAAAAATTTTGTTCACTCCATCATATTATATTGCGATGGGAATCGTATATATTGCAAAGGGAATCAAATACCTATATTTCGATGGGAACCGAATTAAAGCACAACTTTTTGAAAATATATTTTTATTCAAATATAGAATTAACACATCTATGTGTATCAATCTTACTAAATTGTAGACGTTCAAGAATTCACTTAAAATTTATCTTTAGCTTGTTCTGTCAAAACTAAAACATTATCTTTTGCAATAAATAACAACATTTTATTTATGTTAGTATATAACCATTGAAAATTACTAATTTGTCTACCGGTTTCGAGACGTAACCCGTCTCTTTGTTAGGAAAGTCACTCATTCATTCACACGCAAATACTTTCATAAAATACTCTTAACACGCGTTTTACTCCAACTAAAGGTTAACTTTAATTAAATTAAGTTTATTCAATTTATTAAGTAGTTAATTTAAATAAAATAAGTTAAAAAAATATTAATTTAGATTTTAGTTAGAGTAACACTCGCGTGAAAAGTAGTTTGTGAAGGTGTTGGCGTGTAAATAATACTATTGTTGTGATGTGTAGTGATATTTACATGCTAATGTAGCGGTTGTACGAAACGACGGGTCACGTCTCAAAACCGGTAGACAAAAAAGTAATTTTTAGTGGTTATATACTAACATAAATAACATTTTGTTAAAATGTCTGACGACAATGTTAATACTTTAAATGTTAAAAATATTAATCTATACTAATATTATAAAGAGGAAAGATTTAATTGTGTGTTTGAATTGAATAGGCTCCGAAACTACTAGACCGATTTGAAAAATTCTTTCACATTCAGAATTCTACATTATTCCTGATGAACATAGATTATATAATATTTTCAAAAATGTTAGGGATCCGTATGAAAACTTCGATAATGTAACCCAACGTGTGAAAAAATTACGAAAAAAAAACCTTATATTGCGTACGCTGCGGAAATTATTGCCAATAGAGCAAAATAATGTACCTACTACAGTTTTATAGAGGACATTAATATCTACAAAAAGTCTTCGATACCATATATCTAAGTATTACAGTTATGTTGCAATAACTTATGTTAACATTAGATGGAAATATTGTTTTTTGCGGACCCTTTGTTTTCCCTCACAAACTTATTTTTTACTTAATCCTTAACCCGTGCAACGCCGGGTACGACCAGCTAGTAATTAAATAATTTCAACTTAATTATAACTATTTTTATTTTACTTAATATAGGCGTAAACCGACTACAATAATAATACACGAATGCAAAATCGGAACGTATGTGTCATGAGATACTTATTTTCATTGCTCTACGCTCCGGCAAAGGACAATTTATTTCGTGCAATTTGTTCTAATAATCATTTCATTTCATTCCAAGTCGCTTTATGGAAGGGTTAACAGGGTCAACCCGCCCCCTGGGGAAATCTGCAGACAGCGGCAGATAGCACTCGGCCCGGTATCATAACGGAGCGATACCGCTAATGTAAATGCCACATTTTTGTTTACCGAATGACAAAATTGTCTCGCCTACTGTAATACCCAAGATTATTTCGTGCTACATCTTAATATCCCATCTCGAGTTGCGACTGAAGCGGTCCTAAGCGGTAAAAGATTAAGCAATTTAATTCAGAGAATTTCGAATGCTTGTGTTTTGATAGTATTAAAACGGTGATTTAGAAGTTAATCAAAAAAAAAAATGAGTCCATGCTAAGTAAGCTTCCTTTGTATATATTCGTTATCGATTTTTTAACATCACACATGCAGTATCGAACATCATAATTTCGTTGTCTGTCCACCCGTTCGTATGCCTGTCCCCATAACTTCGTGTAACGTCCGTAATTTCATTCGAATTCACGGCTTAATCGGCAGATCTGAACTGGCTATACTAGGGCTTGGCAAAGACATGAACCAATGTTCCGTCCTTTTTGAGGAATTACAGTTAGTCTAAATATTAAACACAATGTTCTGATGTTAAAAACAAATTTTCGAACGTCACGTTCTTCAGCTGTTTTTGCGGCTCTCGCTTTGTGAGTAAAGTGTGATTTAAATGTGATTGACGTGATTATTAATTTTTCTCGAAAGAATGATAAAATTATGTTACAGATGATTTAATAATGTCTAGTCATCCACTTTACGCAAATATTGAAAGTTTCAGAGCTCTGGTTAGTCAGGAATTCGGTTATAAATCAATTCCAAGATTCCACCGCAGTAAACAACAAACAACAGACAAACAGAGTTAAAAATAAAATTATGTAAACATGCTTCACGTTTATGATCACCATCTTATATGTACTACTAGAATATAAATTAAAATAAGTGAATTAAATTATTACAGAAGTGTTCTTTGCATTTTTGCAGAATTAAAAGGAATCTTCTTTGTCACAGAATATAAGAAGTTATTCG
This sequence comes from Agrypnia vestita, assembly GCA_016648135.1. Taxonomy (NCBI): domain Eukaryota; kingdom Metazoa; phylum Arthropoda; class Insecta; order Trichoptera; family Phryganeidae; genus Agrypnia; species Agrypnia vestita. Next base: position 19,525 of record JADDOH010006049.1, on the reverse strand, counting down.
ATAAATAACAAGCAGATTCAGAGCTGTATTACAATAAATTTGAAGAAAATAATGATGTTATATAATTTTTCTTATATTGTGTTGTATGCATTGATAGGAATATTGGAAATTATTAATTTCAGCCTGTACCTACATCTTATTGAATATAAAACTTCTATATGCCAGATAAAAAAGTTACGATTTCCCCGATTAAGTAGGTACGTATTAACAAAATATTGATAAACAACAATATTTTATTTTATAATTATTATTTATTTACGATATAAGAATGAATAATTTGATGGTAGAATGCCACGTGAGTGGCCCGGGTTCAATTTCCAGGCATTGCAGATTCTATTTTATTTATTTTTTATTATATTATACTTTTAACATGGATAAATTTAACATTTTTATTTCGCAGTAGTCATATCATGACACATAAATTACAGTACGTATTTAAAGTTAATACGCATTAAGACGTTCTCTGTCTTCCCCTGCGTGAAAACGGTATATATATTTTTATTCTTAATTTTTTTTTAATATTAAAAGCGTAATCTATATTACGATTGTACATAAAACGCATCGATAAGTGCGTTTCCATTATTAACAGCTTCAAAAATTAATCAAATCTTATGCTCACTGTTCGTTCCAGCCCCGGGAAAAGAGACTGATCCATGTCTACACGACTCTCAAATCTCTTTCCGGATCCAGGCTGGAACCCACCGAAAATTCACTGATTCTTTTATCGTTCGAAATAAGGAATTAAAACACGAAATGAAATTTATGAATTAAGCGACGAAAAGCAAAATTCTTCGAAAATACTGACCTAAAAGGAAAACATATTAAAAAACCGGCACGAAGCTACCTATCTCTGATTCGAATAATGCTAACAAAATGCTCTCTGACCAATTGATTAAAAAAATAACTAAAGATGCTGCCGCTTTTCTGGCTATCTTCCTTTTTTCTATCACTTCTTGAAGTTTATTTTTTCAAAACAAAATATAAAATAACGAATTTCATGAGGTGTTCCAAACATTTCGAAATTCAAAATTTTCAATATTTAAACTATAAATTTTCGAGTTCTTACTCACATTAAATAACTAAAAAAAACACACAATTTTATTCACTAAGTAGGTACATAATATAAAACAGTTCCAATTTTGAAGACATTTCCATTATACTGCATTGTTAATTATTTGATAAATATTTTGGAGGAAACACTCACCTTCTAAAACTTGTAGACACAAAAATAGAATTGAATATGAAATTTATCCGGTACCAATTTACTGACACTATTTACGGATTAAATCTAATCATCTCTACTATTTATGTAAACATTAAGAATTCCTCATGATGGTGCGCCATCTTCATAATATACCAATAATGTAGACTTATACTTGTACTACTTACTACTTACTATACTTGTGGACACAAAAATAGAATCGAATATGAAATTTATCCGGTACCAATCTTTACTGACACTATTTACGGATTAAATCTAATCATCTCTACCATTTATGTAAACATTAAGAATTCCACATGATGTGCGCCATCTCCATAATATACCTATATACCAACTTCCAGTTGGTGTATAGGTATATATAGTCCGTAAATTTCTCCGTATTGGAGTAATTTATAAAACTTAATTTACTGTAAATTAAAGTAATTATGTGGTTTAATTGCTTACAAAGTAAATTACATAATTTTATTAAAATAATTCACAATTCAAACATTATTTTTGACTTAGTCATTCAAATAAATTAATAAAACTATTACCCTAACAAACGACTTCCAATCGCGGCGAAATCAGAGATTCTGAAACATAGGGGTAAACGAATCGGTATAATTTCATCCCTTGAGGTATTAGGGCGTATTTAGCCAGGGTAATATATTAATATGGAATCAGCCCTTCTGCTCACTGTTCGCCGGCAGAGAAATATTTTAATTAGCGCTATTCCCAAGAAGCGCTGCGGGGAGAAATCTACCCTCTTACATCGCATTGCGGGCCTATTTTCTGCAATTATTACAAGTGCCTCATAAACAGAAATTATCTGAATATTTAAACGATTATTTGCTCCCTTAATAGTTTTGTTTCTTGACGCAGAATATGTTATGCGAAATATATCTTTTTTAATTTTTCAAAGCAAGAAAACACTTTGTGGCTTGACATTATAAGACATTTAAGAATAAATTAAATACTATGTTTTAAACCACTTTATCGCTATATATTTGGCAACTAGTTTCGGTTAGACTCAACCTTCTTCAGGACAATTATAATATATACTAATCTAGGTACAGAAATTTATAAAGGAGGAAAGAAAAAGAGAGAGGGAATTGATTGCCCAGCTTTCGATATTGGTAAAACATTGAGAAACGTAAATATAAGAATAAACATTAACACATTAAATGCTTAACAAATGTAGGTTTTTCTAAATTTGCCGAACATCTAATTAATTTTGATCACACATTTGATAATAATACAGGGTCAAAAATTTTACGACTTAACAATCTAGAAGCATTAGAAATTAATAAAGCTATCAATAATAATAGTCAAATAATAAATAAACAAATAAATTTATCTAATAGTCCGATTTTAAAGCTGTTCCCTCTATCTTCAGTTAACTCCTCCCCTTCCCTCCCCCCCACCTAGTTGACACTCTGTCCCTCTCTCTTTTTCTTTCCTCCTTTATAAATTTCTGTACCTAGATTAGTCTATATTATAATTGTCTTGAAGAAGGTTAAGTCCAACCGAAACTAGTTGACAAATATATAGCGATAAAGCGGTTTAAAACATAGTATTTAATTTATTGGATAATTTAATAGAACCAAAAACGCACTGTGTTTTCTTTTGCGGCACCGTCGCCATACACATCATTAATTCTTCGAGCCGTTTCTGCAGCACTGGTGCCACGGTAGAACTCGTACTCGTAAATAACGCGATATTTCAAGTTTTTCATTTTGTAAACTCAGTGACGCAAAGAAAAAAACAATTGAGGAAAAAACAAATGAATTATAATTTTCAAAACACAAATACATGAGTAAATAGCTGTATAAATTTGGATTTGGAATTCCCAACCAAAGAGAAGATATTTGAGATCAAATTTGCCAGTACGGCAAAACGCCAATTTCATATGTAAGGACCTAATATTATAGGAAATGATTTTCGACAAGTCAGTTGCATAACATTCTTACCCGGTTTTAATTCTTCTCCCATCAGAGCCCAATGGGCAATCATCAATAAAATGTTGATTCGGTCTATCAAAGAAAGCCTTAAATCTATTTTCGCATTTTATTTCCGAGTGCGGGGGTTGGTAGCGTCTGTGCGGACAAATATTTATTAGTGGCACATCCACACACTTTAGATAAAAACTTGGTCTTGGCAAGGAATGGCTATGATTAATTATTTGATAAATTTGGCAAGATACAATGACAATAATTAACTTGGTTCAACGTTTTTGTCCAAAAAAACAAAACTATTGGTGCAAAAATAAAATTAAAATAACAAAGACCTTAAGAGATATTTCGTAAATAAAGGAAATTCCAAAATTTTGTTTTGGTTCTCCTGAAAACCTGCATTTTTTTTACTTATCCGGTTGTTACTTTCGCTTATTTGCAGGCATGATGACGTTAAATGTTGAGGTTAAATTTCACATTTTTCTAACTCAAAAATTTTATTCATTCATTAGTATTATTTCAATTTTTTTAATATTATTTACAAAATAACATTCAAGTTATAAACTTTTTTTTTCTGACAGCGAAATTTTCGTAGATTTTGTGTAATTTTGATTTCGTCTCTAGCAGATCTACTATGGATAATTCCCTAGACGGACTGTGCGGATAGAATCAAAGAGAAAATATTCGACTGCCCATATCTTAGTCGTCTCATTTGAACTCCCAACTGGGGCAGTTTTTCTTCGCGAATCGCACATGAGGGAAATGATTCGGCGTGTCCATGTGGGCTCTAAAAACTCACTGTTATTGGGAAAATTCCCAAAAACGAATTCAATCTTATACCATTAGCAAACTTTGTTTTGGATTTCGTCCAAAACACTTATTTATAAAGCAAAACTTTTTAGATCGTCAATAATTTTGGTAACGATAGAAAAAAATCTATTTTCAAATTAACTAACAAGAACTTTTAGTCCTTTGTATCCTGATAAAGGGACCATTGGTCCCAAACCATGTTCTAATTCAATATATAGTGGCTTTATACAAAGTGTTTTCTTTTTATTAGTAAAAAAAGTCTAACCAAAAGGTTATTTTGCTGCTATTGAAGAAATCATTTCATTCGTATTCAACCTTTGTTTAAGGTTGCTAATATATTTATTGATATTAGAAAAAAACACTAAACTAAAAATTGTACTCATGTATGTGGGGTAGAACTTATTTAAAAAAAAAATAAATACAGACAAAATTTTATATTAATGATTCTCAAAGAATTGAGTTGTAGAAATCTACAAAGATCATTGCCGATTATTTTATCGAATTTCAGGAAAAGAATTAAAACTCATATATACAGAAATGTATCCAGGAATATTTAAAATAATTGGGACAAACAAAACATTCATAAATCAATAGTTCGCGTCTTAGATAATTCCTGCCAAATTATGATTGGACTCGAAAAGAAGATTCGCTAAGTCGGAGTAGTTATAATTTCTAAGGCATCTCATGTTTTTTTTATTATGTTAAAATGACGCGATGTCCTCTCAATATAAGGCCATTGATACGAGTTAATTGATAAATCCCTGAATTATCTAAAATATTATTTTTACCTATGTTGTTTAAGAAAAATTTACTTATGTTTTTATTTGTATAAAATACAGATCTTCATATGTTCATGGATAAGGATTTAGATACCTACTTGATTAGTTATGTTATCTACAAATAAAATTGTTCTCCATTTATTATTATCATTAATGTTTTTTAAAGTTGACTATAAAAATTGAAAAAATATTAAAGATACAAATTCAATGCTCTAAATTTTTAAACATATATTCAGTTTGTTAATTATTTTAATTACAAGAAAAGAAAGTTGATATTTGAATTTGTATAATAATTGCTTTTGAGAGGCGTATTGGAGTTAAAACAACTGTGAAATAATTTGCTTTCTGCCAAAGTCAGATAGAAAGTAATCTTCTTTTTCTTTCGTATGAATTGGGATCAGAGGGGTGCATCTAAGTTTGTGAGCCAGTCCAGGGCTTCAAGAGTCACCCTGTGGACCTCATCCGGGAATGAGTGGAGCGGGCATGTGTTGACCACGTGTTCGGTGGTCTGCACCGCACCGCATTCACACACCGCCGACTCTTTAAGGCCCCGCTTATGCATCGTGTGGACGCAACGGCTATGGAAGCACCTTAATCTGTTGATGGAGAACCAGAGTTTACCAGGCAGTAAGAACCCAGGTTATATTCCATGCACTGTGAAATATTCTAGAAACATTTAGTGTGAATTTAAGAACAGTGTTCCGATTAAATTCATGTCCAGTAACTTTAGTAAATATGAGTTTAAATTGTTTTTAATGTTTCATTTGCGTCCTACAGCCACGATCCCATTATTATTTTTTTTTTGGGTCGCAATCCTAGGATTGGTCTACAACGGGCACTCGATTTTTCCACTCTCTCTGTCTCCTGCCAGCTTCTTCATTTTTTGGTAGGTGCACATCTCACATCTCGCGCACATCTCCGATAATCTGTTTATTAGGAAACATTTTTTTTCGCTTAACCTACGCGTTGGGCTTCGTTAATAGTAATAAAGTAAGTAATAAAAAATTTCCAAAAATCCAAAATAAAAAAATAATCAGGTTTCGCGTCTACCAGACGCGTTGAAATATTTTCATACAACTTAATAAGTTGTATGAAAAAACCATTCAAAATTTGAAAAATCCAAAAATTTGTTTTTTTTTTAACGAAAATTTGATAGATCTTCTTGATCGTCGCCACGATTCTGCTTGCAAAGTTTCAGCTCGATTGGATCACGCGAAAGGGGTTTAAAATGGATCCAAAGTTTTTTCGGCAGACAAGAAGACAAGAAGACGCCACGAGTTAATATAAAGGGAGTAAAAGTACACAAAATTTCTATCTATGGTTGCTTTAAATGTAAACTGTCGAAATTTATCATGATACATTTCGCATTATTTTTATAAATATCACGGACTTCCAGAAACTTCCGAGACAGTATCCCATTCAATTTCGAAATACCTCGGAATAACTTAATAATAATATGTAATGTAGCCTAATCTCGGGCATGATTATACTAAAACAATTTTAAAAAAATCATATTTTACAATCACATCATACTAGAAAACAAAAGGCGAATTATTACATCAAATTGATTTAGGTTCATATATATATCAGGAAGTATCAAATCAGGAAACAACTGACATAATTGCCAATAGGATTAGAAAGACAACATTTTTATAATAGGTATATGTATATTTCCATAGGTATATCAATGCCTACTATAATAAGGAACGAAAAAAATATAATTATCTATCTCCTCTTTTTGTCATCAACTGTGGGGTATAAAAGCAAAGGCTGCAATATCCAAAAAATTAAAAAGATGTTTTGAATGCATTCACCAAAAATAACCAATTTAAAATGTACTGAATTCTAAATTTAATATATCTCCCCTTCCTAAATTATGTTTCCTACAAATTTATAGACTATTTTTTCTAAAAAATCTCGAATTCAGTACCTACATAAGAAATCAGTAATCCTCGATGAATGTATTATTTTTTTGGATGCTGCCTTTGCTTTTACATCCCATAATTATAAGTAATTTTATTGTACCTAAATGCAAAAATAAATAAAATATTATTAAAATGGTGTCCCTGTGTCTGTGCATATGTAATGTACTCGTAAATAGAATGGAAAGAAAATATAAATAATAAACACGGATTATTCTGTGACCTACAGGACGTGACGTGGGGGTCACGGTCCTAAGCAGTGAGAGAAACAACTGGAGAAAAAGGTTGTGATTTAATTTTACAAGGGATGGCCGGTGGACTTTGCGAAACTGAATAAAGCTGTTGTTTGTAGACTTACCCCGGCAGGTGTGGCTTTAACAAGCTTAATTTCGTGTCGAAAGTTTTATGGGGTGTGTGGGGGTGTTGAGTTATGTCCGGACGAGAAACAAATCGTATTACCACAGTAAGGATGCGTTTAAAATAATCTGTGCAGAAAAGCATTTGGAGAAAGGATAATGCTTTATATATATGTGTGTGTGTGTGTGTGTATGTTAATATTAAGATTTTCGCGGGTGAAAGATGAAGGATTATTTTCTAGGATAACCCGCGTATTTTAGTCTTGAAAAAGACTGTTATTATGTACCCAACGTTTCGGACAGATAGCACTGGCCATTTTCAGTGGGATTTTCGCCTTGTATTTCGGGTTCTGTTTTGAATTGGTGGCAAGCACAGCCATTCACTCCAATCGAGATCCACTTGGATAACAACAGTCTTTTTCAAGACTACAATACGCGTGTCAAATTATAATTATGTCTTATACCTCACCAAAAAGAATTAAGATTCTTGTGTGTGGTGAGGGACAATCACTTACAATCAAATTGGTAGTGTTCTCTAATTTAACAAACAATGAGGATTAGCTATTATACTATTTATCTAATATATCGAAAAAAAAATGAATAAGCAGTCAAAAAGAGACTTAATTCAGTCGCAAAAGTCAATTCTTCAATAAATGAAAATCCATTTGGGTCCACCGGGGGAATGTATACACAAGACGCAACCGCTAAACGTACACCATTATACAAAGTAAATTGAATAAATCAAGTAATTATTTAAATATATTTCTAATAGTTATTTAATTTTTTACGTCTCAAAGCTTAAAAAAAAACACTTTAATATCATTTAATAATTTGGCAGATACTTCGTGGTGTATAAAAACATATTTTAAATTATACATTATAATTTAAAATATTTTTTATTCTAATTTTGTAATACACGCATACAATGTGTTATTAATTACTACTTATGTTTCGAGAGGAGAACTCCCTCTCATCACCATTAATTATATTTGATGATGAGATATAACGATCCTTTTGAAACTATAGTACTAAATAATTACTCATATTGTGAGTATTACAAAGTTAAAATAAAACATATTTTAAAAGATAAACGTAATCAAACTGATGCTTATAAAATTTTCATCGTAAAATAATTTATTTATAATTTTTACCTACTTCAAAAATACTGCAGTTTGTCATTATATAGGATTTTTTTTAGATTTATAGAACGACATAGTAAATTTGAAGTGAAATAAACATAAACTTCTAGTATCGGTAATGGTATTTTCTTAATCGTAATGATAATATTATGCTTTTATTGTTCAAATATGATTTCGACACCACGACATATTTTTATTATATATTTTTTTAAATAGAGACGCTAACACGAAATACGTGTCGCATCAATATTCTAACTATTTTCAAACTAAGCTAAACGCTTGTGTTATGAAAATGGAACTAACTTGCTGGTATCCTGGAAAGGGGATAGAACCGCCAACCACCAACCACCAAGCCTAGGCGACCGTCGTGACAATCACAACAACAAGCTACTCCGCAAGCATTGTTCTGGTTTAAGTATTTTATTCATAGTGAAATGGCAAACTGTGCACAAATCAGCTGTCAGCTGTCAAATTGGCTCTCACTAAAAAAAGTTATGACAATTCAAAAACAAACCTCTAAAAAAAACCTACCCTAATAGTATAAAAATATCTCTTCATTTAAGCCAATACTATGATCTTGACCACAATTTTTAAGTGTTTAATTTTATTTTAAAATTGTATACCTATAAAAAATATAATTGACCTTTAAGTGAATAACCAAAACATACCTTTGTTTTTTAATATATATTTAATATGTATACATAATTTTCCTTGTCAAAAGACAAGGAAAATAGAAACAATTTCCGCGAAATCGAGTATAATTGTCTCGGTAGAGATTTGAATAATTTCAAAACTATTGTAATTACAATTGCAACAGTAGATATTGCAATTATTCTATCTGTGATAAATGTCTACGGTGGCTTTCGATAATTATCATAAGTCATTTATCACATAAGAATTCATTTAAATTTATTTTATTTAAAATGTTTGATAAAAATGCTTCTATTTACCTCATGAAAAGAACTACATGTTCCCTCATATCAAAGAGTTAATCTCAAAAAGAACTGAACTGTATATTTACTTCGAAACTGGCTTACGTTGCTTCAAAGTAAATGCAATTAACGTGCATCGTATGTGAAATTGTTGATCGAGCCAAGGAATTACCTTTACATTATGAGAGATGCGAAAATTATATTGGTATCTTTTGTACAGAATTTTGAGCTAAACTTAAGGCGATCGTCCGGTAGAGTGAGAAAATTTCATCATTTTTTTCTAATATTTTCTCTTTCGTTTTTTATCATATTTTTGTATGTAAATATATTATTTTTAAATTATTCATTAGGTGGCATATATTTTAAATACGTATATTTTGTTGAAATGACAAAAACTTACTTATATAATTGGGTAATAAATTATCAAACCTTCGATGTTTTAAAAATGAAGAAAATTGCTCCACTTTGTGGGCCTTAAAAAAATATATAAAAAACATTGTTTTTTAAAACATAAATTGTAAGTAAACAAACTGTCAGATTTTTCAATAATTTTGATTAGTTTGGTATAATCGTTTACTTTATAATACTATTGAAAAAAAGACATTCAGTCATAAAAGCCCCACAAAGTGGAGCAATTTTCTTCATTTTTAAAACATCGTAGGTTTGGTAATTTATTAATTAATTATATAATTCAGTTTGAGGAAGGAAGAGGGTCTTAAATTGACTCAGAACTTCCAAGAGAATATCAAGATCTTTTGGAAGGAAGTTAAAAAGTCTCGAAGTGGTACGAAAAGAGGTTGTGTGAATGCTATTATGTCAAAGAATGGAAAGATGCTTAGAAACGAGAATGAAATAAAAGATAGATGGAAGGAATTTTTTGAAGAAATGTATGAGAGTAATGGGAATGTGAGTGAGGACTCCTTTGAGGCGTCCAACGGATTTATGAATAGTGACGACAGTGTGAATGAAATAACTGTGGAAGAAATTAAAAGAGCATTGAAGCACATGAAGAATGGCAAGGCTGTGGGTTATGACAATGTTGCTGCCGAGTACATTAAGGGTGGTGGTCCAGTAATACTCACGTGGCTTCATAGACTCTTCAACCAATGTTTAGAGGGCAGCTACACTCCTAAGGATTGGAGAAGAGCTGTTATCATGCCTCTATACAAAGGAAAAGGGTCGCGAATGGACTGCGCGAATTATCGGGCCATTAGCCTATTGAGCTCTGTTGGCAAACTGTATGCGAGAATTTTGATAGAAAGAGTGAGGTTGACAACGAAAGAAAAAGTGTGGGATGTACAAGGAGCCTTCATGAGTGGAAGAGGATGCATGGACCAGATTTTCTCACTGCGCCAGATGACCGAAAAGTTTTTGGCAAAGAACCAAAAACTTTTTTGTGCCTTTGTGGATCTCCAAAAAGCGTATGACAGAGTGATAAGACGAAAGTTATGGAAGGTTTTGTCTGAATATGGGGTGAAGAGTAAACTCATACAGGCAATTGCATCCCTGTACGAAGGAAGTAGTGCTTGCGTGAGAATTAATGGGACATTCACATCATGGTTTGATATTACAAAAGGTGTCAAACAGGGATGCGTAATGTCACCATGGCTTTTCAACCTGTATATGGATAATTGTATGAAAGAACTGAAGGATCTAGAAGTTGGAGCGAAAATGGACGGACTCACCATATCCTGTCTGCTATACGCAGACGATGCAGTATTAGTGGCTAACAGTGAAGCTGATCTGCAGTGCTTGGTATCCAGGATGTCCGATGTATGCATGCAGAGTGAACTTTTGATGAATGTCAGCAAATCGAAAGTGATGGTATTCGAGAGAGACGAAAGAGTGACTAAGTGTGATGTAATTATAAACAACGAATGCTTAGAACAAGTGAACGAGTTTGTGTATTTGGGAAGTATGTTTAGTAGAGACGGCAAGGCTGAGAATGATATCGAAAGGAGAGTAACTGCGGGAAACAAAGTTAATGGTGCACTAAATGCAATTATGGCCAATAAGAATCTGTCAAAAGAAGCAAGACTAGCGGTACATAATGGCGTTCTAGTGCCAACCCTTATGTATGGAAGTGAAGCCTGGAATTGGCAAAAGAGGAATGAAAGTATACTGAATGCGGTTGAAATGCGGTCACTAAGACGCTTGTGTGGAAAATCTTTGGTCGATAGAGTGAGGAATGAACAAATTAGAAGTGAATGCAATGCTGGCTGTAGTGTGGTAGATAGAATAAAGAAAGGAGTGCTGAGATGGTTTGGTCATGTGTAACGTATGAACGAGGAAAGGATGGTTAAGAAAATATATGAGGCGAATGTTGAAGGCAACAGGAATAGAGGGCGTCCGCGAAAGACCTGGCACGATCAGGTACTACAAGTATTTGAGGATGGCCCTGTTAAAAGCCGCAACAATCGTAGAACGTGTATGAGAAGATGTATGAATGTGGCCGAAGCAAAATTGGTGTGCCAGGATAGAAGAGTGTGGCGTTCAATCCTCTCTGCCTACCCCTGCAGGGAAACGGCGTGATGGTTAGTTAGTTAGTTAGTTAGTTAATTCAGTTTGTGTCATTTTAACCAGATATCCGAAGTAAAAATATAAGTAAACTTATAAATACATTTTAAAGTGATATATTTCCATACAAAAATGTGATAAAGCACGGAAGAAAAAATATGAGAAAAAATTGTGAAATTTGCTCACTCTGCCGTATGATCGTGTAATTAATGAATTTCGAGACATTTTCTGAAAATCACATTTTGCTTCCAAAAGCATTTTTATAAACTGTGGTCCTTCATTGTCCACCTAAGTACTAAATCGAGTTTATGTTGTATCTCATAAATTAGCCATTATATGCTTCCATTAGTCAAATTCATTGATTTTCCGTTTGTCTGTTGAATGAAGTAGAACCTATATTTTTGTTCTTCAGTATTAATTGAGACCTAGACCCAGTGCTGCAATGGGCATGTGAGGTACAGGAGCATTAAATTCGGTACTTATATTCATAAGTACCGAATCATCACATAACCAGTACCATCAGATCTAATGACTAGCTTAGATTGGACATCATAGACACATAGCATAGAGACTTAAATCAATTATCGGAGTGGACAAAGCAGTGGCTCATATGTCTTAATGTTGACAAATGTTGTGTTCTCCAGGTCGGCAAGAATAACCCAAATATTGAGTATACCTTAAACGAAAGCCTGATTAAGTCAGTGGTCTCGCAGAAGGATCTGGGTGTTACTATTACCAAGGACTTTAAATGGTGTGAGCACATAGCGAGTGTGGTTAAGAAGGCTAACTCTATTTTGTATTTAGTGAGAAGATCATTCCAACATCTGACAGTACCACTATTCACAACTATTTATAAGACGTATGTGAGGCCTCTCCTCGAATATGCCTCTCAGATCTGGAATCCATATTTTGTTAAAGATATAGTTTTACTGGAAAATGTTCAGAGACGAGCCACAAAATTGCCCTTGGGTCTTAAAAACCTGGAATATGCGGAAAGGCTGAGAGTATTGAAACTGCCCACTCTTCAGGAGCGACGAGCAAGAGGTGACCTCATCGAGACATTCAAGATTCTATCGGGCTACTACAATATTCCTAATATGACAGATATGTTTAACACTAATGTGGGCCTTCGAGGACATCATCTGAAGTTGAACAAGTCTCGGTTCTCGTGTAACCCAAGAAAGCATGCATTAAGCAATAGAGTGGTCAATATGTGGAACAGTTTGCCCGAGGATGTTGTGTCTGCAGCCAGTGTCAACCAATTTAAGAATAGGCTGGATATTCAAATCAGAGACAGTGATATGGGCCTATCAGCTTAAGCTGCCTGCCCATTATCAATAATAATAATAATAATAATAATAATCTTTGTCGGGCGAGCAGAGCCATTAAAATAGTACAAGAAGCTAAAACAACTGACAAAATACCGCTCGGCAGACCCAGACTATGCCTCGTGGACAATTTACTGGCTGATCTTGAGAAGCTAGAGGAGAAGAAGGGCTGGTAGCAGAAGACAATGAATCGGAAGGAGTGGAAAGGTATCATTCAGAAGGCTAGACTGTACATGAGTTATATGTCCATCCGAAGAAAGCTTGCAGTACGTAGTTGCAGGTGTACATGTTTGAGTTTTTTCCTGTGTTTGCTAATCTCAAGCTATTCTCTGAGTTTTTCTTCAAATTAAAATCTCAATACGCGAATTTTTTAGTTTTTTTTAAACAAAATCTTTTAATGATTATATAAAGTAAAAAAAAATAAAGAGTAGTTTGTTGGTATTGTGGTTATGACACTCGCCTCGTGATCCAAAGGTCGCGGGTTCGAACCTCACTACAGACTAGCAAGTTAGTCCTATTTTCATAGCACAAGCGTTTAGCTTAGTTTGTAAATAGTAAGAATATTGATGTGACACGTTTTCCGTGTTCGCATCTCTATTTAAAAAAAAAAATGATGGTATAGAGTCCAACGTACTTTAATACTTAAGTATATTTTTTGTGTTAACATATATCATTACTGATTACATATATTTTTGAGATTTCTCTAAATCATCTTTGTGGCAAAAGATGTGATTTCGTATTACTTTAAATTTATTAAATATTTAGTATTCACCGTATGTATGTATGTAGCAGTCACCGTAAACAGGTACAAGATCGCACGAGGCGACCCATAAATAACGCTGATGCAACCACTTCCGAGTGGGTTCAGTAATAAACACTTCCGGCAAGGAACTAAGAAACAAGGTAAACATTCGTCAGGAACCAATTCGCTGAAAAGACAAATTTCCTAGACAACAAAGAAATCGAAAAGTGTGTAAGCTCTGCCCTTTCCATACGTATCATCAGTTAGTTAGTAGTTATCATTCAGTCCGCGTTCAGACCCCAATATTATACCCAGTAACTCAAGGAGTTATACCGATGAACGTGACGCTGCCGGTGGACATCAGTGTCTACGTCGAGAACTAAGTAACCGACTACGGAAAAGGAACCACAAAGAAGACCTACGCTGCTACCACGTTCGGACCTACGCTACCCTGCCGCCGCAGCACGAGCTACCCATGCAGAACTTCTTCTTCTTCTTCTCGTGTCCTGTTCGTTCAAAGGACGTTAGCTATCATCTTGGCTATGCGGACTTTATTGACTGCGGCCCAGAACAGCTCCATAGTAGATTAGCCAAACCACTGCCTCAAGTTTTTCAGCCATGAAGTCCTCCTTCTTCCAGGGCCCCGACTTCCGGCAATCTGTCCCTACATTATAAGATGCAAGATCTCGTATTTCTCTGGTTGTCTCATCACATGTCCTACATATTAAAGTTTTCGGATTTTTATTGTTTTAATAGCTTCTTTTTCTTTAACATTTTCATAACATCTTCATTCGTAACTCTGTCTGTCCAGCTTATTTTGAGAATTCTTCTGTAGATCCACTTATCATCTTATCAGTTTTTCGGCAAGCGTCTATGCTTTCATTTCACAGAATAATACTGAAAACACGTAGCATCTGACCATTCTCATTCGTAATGCAAGGTTGAGATCATGACTGCAGAACATCTTTTTCATGCGGATAAATGTTGCACGAGCTTGCTCTGTGCGGTATTTGATTTCAACAGAAGGGTCTCATCTTTCATTTAAGTTGCAGCCCAAGTATACAATACTATGTACCTTCTATAGTTTTGTTCCAGCTATGTAAAGATTTTCATTCAAGTCAACTGCGTTATTTCACATTTCACGTTAGGTCACATATACACGGCAGAATATCCCAGAAAACTATACACAGAAGATTCTGAACGGCCGTGAAAACCTAAGGACATTTTTAATATTTGTTGTTATTTTAAAATCAATCTTTTATCCAACTGCAGTGTCACAGATAATAAAAATTAATAAAAAAAACGTGAATCTTTGTTTGTCGGGATGATTATTATTAATATGTTGTTTGATTCGAAATACCGGAAATAAACAACGTTTCCATCTTCAGGGGGTCGTTATTCAATAATCTTCCAGAAGCTTCCGTAATAGTTTCTTCGTAGGTATTATCCTGGAGTGCTGCGCTTGCGAGCGTACTCCAGTCGAGCCTAGGAATATATTATGCAGACGAAAGATACAAAGGGAATATCCAATCAGTGTTGAAATTCGTAATCCTCCACCTCTGCCTAGATTCACTACATCCCTTGTCTCTTGACGGCTCAAATCCCTTCGCAGAAGAAAAATGAGGATTACAGTGAAACAATTCGCATACGAGAAACAGACATTTCATAAACATCCCCTTCTCGGTGCAGATTGCTTTTTCAAATCCAAAGAAGCAGGGGTACCTATGTTGTCTCCAATTAGAGTACTCGATACTCAGGTATACCCTTTATTTTTTATGTACTTGAAAATCGAATAATACTCGTAAATTAGACGTAATTATGCTGAAAGCGTTCAACCCGTAAAATGCTAAAAATTAGATATAAACGGGTTTGGACAGTGACGATGATACCTTCAGGAGCTGAAAACATCCAAGCTCCAATTGCTACATTTTTTGTAAATTCAATATTTTTCTAACCCACATCACGACCATCGCCGTTATTAACTTAAAAACATTTTTTTCTTAAATACTTTTTTATCCAAGACAGACAATACTTTTTACATACAAGAGAAAAATTAAAATAAACAAACAAAGCAAACCGATGACCTAATTTCAATATTTATGGGGATTAGCGAATTTTATGTTGCGTTTTTCTTAAAATATTTTTGATTTTTTATAAAACCTAAGACAAAATTCATAGTAACTTATAATGAATATTAAAAATTCATTTGCTTTAATACAAATCAAATAAAATAATTAAAACGGTTGAAATTCAAATTTCTGTGTGAAAAAAACTTGGAATATAATTGGAAGAAAAATTTAAGTTACTAGAATAATGAGAAACACTACACGAGGTAGAAAATTCTACTTCATATATATACAGAATAGCGTGGTATGATTGTAATTCATTCTCCTGGCAAGATGTTTCAGGTTTGTGCCACAGTTACTTATTCTTCTTGTAATGCCATCTCCTATGGAAGATCGGTGATCATGACTATATTCAACACCGCACTTCATTCATTCAAGCTAAGTCGGTACCATTCCCTCATGTTACGCAATCATGAGACGCGGCATCTTACTACCTTTCTTTTTTAATATATTTTCCCCTGGATGACGAGCTGATTAATACTATAACTCTCATTATATGTTTGAGATACTCAAGCTATTTTAACTTGATGGTTCGCAGCACTTCTTGGTCATTCTTCCACACACCAGACGACTTTAACATTCGTTGCTCTGCCCACCCAGGAAACTTTTAGTATATGTCTATAAAGCTAAATCTCAAATACCTTGACTAAAGGCGATCACCCGCCGGAGTGAGCAAATTTCACATTTTTCTTATATCTTCTCTTGCGTTTTTTATCACATTTTTTTATGGTAATATATAATTTTTAAAAATTTTCATCTGGTTACATGCATTTTAAATACGAATATCTTGTTAAAATAACACAAACTAAATTAAACAATTAAATAATAAATTACCAAACCCACTATGTTTTAAAAATGAAGAAAATTGCTACGTTTTGTTGGCTTTTCATGACTGAGTGGCCTCGTGAGATGTCTTTTTTTTTCAATATTATTACAAAGTAAACAATTATCCTAAATTTATTATAATCATTTCAAAATCTGTTAGTTTGTTTACTTTAAATTTATATTTTGAAAGACACTGTCTTTTTATAACATTTTATTTTTTGTGTGTTTAACCCTTTTAAGATAGCATAAACAAATACCTCAAATATTTAATACAAATATCTTTTTAAAACAAATACCTACGTATTCCCCCTTAATGGATTAATTCTTGTTTTTATGTCTTGTGTCTATGCATCTATCTCATATATTATAAGAGAGTGGCGAAAATATAACATCAAACCATACACATTCTTAGTTGCAAGCGGAAGTAGATCACGATTAGAAAATAAAGGTCTCACTCTGAGGAACGCACTTCTTGCCGTTTCTATTCGAGGTCTTAAATTATAAGTTTTCTCGTAAACCTATGCAACCAAGTATTTCTTTACATTTTTCAATAGAAATTTCATTGTTTATGATTATATTTGATGCATGATAAAGGATACTAAGCTTTCTTTATATATTTTCGATGGATTAATTTTGTGTTATTCTAATAATTCGTCTTCTTCTTCATTCTTTTATAAGTCTCCTATTAGGTGGATTCCCAGCTCTTCTTCCATATTTTTGAAGGTCTTCCGGGAGGGTGGGTTCCGAGAGGCTGATTATGTAGTGCGATTGGAGTATTGTGCTGTCCGTTCTCTGGACATGTACCTCCTTCGCTGAAGTCTTCTCCATCGAACAATGTATTCAGCCTCACATATCTCTCTTATTCTGGTGTTCCTAACGCGATCTCTCAGAGTCGTGCCTGCTATCATCCTCAATATCTTCATCTCGGAAGTTTTCAATGTTTATTTAGTCCTGATTGTGTCTGCCCATGCTTTAACGCCTTATGTCATTATTGGTCTTACGCAGTATGTTTCAATTGAATTTGGTTACACTTGAAACATGCGTTATTCCGTTATAAAATAATATTTTTGTAAGCATCAAATCCTAACAATAAATTTCTTTGTGCAGAAGTATGACGCGTATTTTTTGGTGCGAAATATTTTTCATATTCAGAGCGGCCCGCCCACATACTTAACGAGATGAAAAACCTAATCTATAGAGGGTGAAATTAAACATGGCAGGCTAGGGTTGAGGGCGTTGAATAAGTAATTAAAATCGACAGCGAATCGAAAAAGGCAGCAAAAAATATGCCTATCTTTTATCCTTTATTTTCTTATTTTTTTATTTATTTATTAGCCGCGGCCAATTAAGATAAATAAATGTACAAATAAGCAAACATGCCTAAAAAATCGGTATTAAAAATGAATAGATGTAAATAGTGGTAAATTGAGTGACTTGTTAGTTTTGTGGTTAAGACTCTCGCCTCGTGATCCAAAGGTCGCGGGTTCGAATCTCACTCCAGACCAGCAAGTAAGTCCTATTTTCATAGCACAAGCGTTTAACTTAATTTGAAAATAGTAAGAATATTGATGTGGCACGTTTTCTGTGTTCAAATTTCTATATATTTTTTTAATAATAGAGATGCGAACACGGAAATAATTTTATTCTGTCTATATTTTATTGTCTATACACATTTGTGTTGTGTGTACACAATATAAAATACATTTGAGTATTCATAAAATACGTGAAAAATTGTAACGTTATTATTGATTAATATAGCAATTACTTTTTCTTTAACTATGTTCACTGAAAGCACTTACTGGCATAAAATATAGTTACAAGACTATAAAAACGGAAAAAATAACGTGTAATTGTAAAGCATCTGGAAACCCGAAAATACGTATAAGTGAAGCGACGTCATCAAGACGATTAGTTTTGTTGTGTCGTTTTAGGGAAACGATAGCTTAAGCGAAACCAGAAGTGAAGCGGTAATTCAGTGCGACCAGCGACAGTAAATTAAGAGAGTTCGTACTTAGTGAAAAAGTGCGTCCTGAGACGGCGAATATTCGGAAAGGCGAAAATAAAGTGTTCCACACACGAGTGATTGTTGTAACACTATTGTGAACGAAAGATAGTGCTCCAATTAAATTCGTGTCCAGGGACTTTGGCGATGAATAGAGACATTAATTAATTCCAAGTGTTTGATTTTTCTCCCACTGCCATGATCCGTCAGAACATGATAAATTGGCAAATGTTTTAATCAAATTTCAAACAATTTCCCAGTGCATATAAAAATCTAGTTTTCAAACAATAACAATTTGGGAAAAACTCTTCTTAACTAAAAATCTATTTTTTTATTAGAATAATGTAGAATTTACTAAATTATTTTGAATATTCTTACAGCAAATACCGCGAAACCATAAAAAACCGAAATACAAGAACAAAAGAACATCACCATTGCCTAAAAAATAATAAGTTTTTCTAACGATATAATGAACATCAAAGGCTACAGGTATTTCTGTATACACGTTATCTTATATTAGGTCCTTACATATGAAATTGGCGTTTAGTATGGGAGGAACATAAAGCCTATTTTTTTTTATTATAATATATTTATTTAATCAAAGTATGTACCATTGCTATCTATGCACTTTTGCCATCTCATAGGTAGTTCATCGATCCCTTTACTAAAAAAACCATTCGGACGGGAATCAATAAAATCTTTGAAGGCGGTTTGGACTGCCCTATCGAAGTTGAATTTTTTCCTTTGCAAGAAGTTATCCAAATTTCGAAAAAAATGGTAATCTGTTGGAGCAAGGTCCGGAGAGTACGGTGGATGTCTTAGACATTCCAATTGAAGCTCCTCTAATTTGTACGACCGTCTTATGTTGATGCAGTTGTGTGGAATAGGTTATCA